>LN483364.1:671284-818401 GCA_900002565.1 Culicoides sonorensis
ATCACTCTTTCTTTAGGTTGTATCTACTTTTTTGTTTTCCACTATTTTTTCGTAGAATTTTTTGCAATCGTCAGATAATAGTTATACCTCGAGACCTTTTTCGATTCACATCGATACGACGAATTTTTCATGGATTTTTGAGCGTAAATGGAAAATCATGCAAAACGCACTATGAAGGGAAAAAAATCACTCTTTCTTTAGGTTGTATCTACTTTTTTGTTTTCCACTATTTTTTCGTAGAATTTTTTGCAATCGTCAGATAATAGTTATACCTCGAGACCTTTTTCGATTCACATCGATACGACGAATTTTTCATGGATTTTTGAGCGTAAATGGAAAATCATGCAAAACGCACTATGAAGGGAAAAAAATCACTCTTTCTTTAGGTTGTATCTACTTTTTTGTTTTCCACTATTTTTTCGTAGAATTTTTTGCAATCGTCAGATAATAGTTATACCTCGAGACCTTTTTCGATTCACATCGATACGACGAATTTTTCATGGATTTTTGAGCGTAAATGGAAAATCATGCAAAACGCACTATGAAGGGAAAAAAATCACTCTTTCTTTAGGTTGTATCTACTTTTTTGTTTTCCACTATTTTTTCGTAGAATTTTTTGCAATCGTCAGATAATAGTTATACCTCGAGACCTTTTTCGATTCACATCGATACGACGAATTTTTCATGGATTTTTGAGCGTAAATGGAAAATCATGCAAAACGCACTATGAAGGGAAAAAAATCACTCTTTCTTTAGGTTGTATCTACTTTTTTGTTTTCCACTATTTTTTCGTAGAATTTTTTGCAATCGTCAGATAATAGTTATACCTCGAGACCTTTTTCGATTCACATCGATACGACGAATTTTTCATGGATTTTTGAGCGTAAATGGAAAATCATGCAAAACGCACTATGAAGGGAAAAAAATCACTCTTTCTTTAGGTTGTATCTACTTTTTTGTTTTCCACTATTTTTTCGTAGATTTTTTTGCAATCGTCAGATAATAGTTATACCTCGAGACCTTTTTCAATTCACACCGATAGGACGAATTTTTCATGGATTTTTAGATGTGAATGAAAACTGGCTCAAGTTGCCTGATGTTCCTTTTGTGTAGGTGGTCATTTTGTGTATTGCATGTAAACGTAATGAACGTAAAGCTTGCAAAGTACAAAAATCCTAATATTAACTATGGTTTTTGATATTTTTTCAATATTAATTGATTCGCCTGAAAAGTATAAAAAATCCTAATAAAAAGAAAAAAAATACTATATGCATTTAATAAATATTACAATAGATTTAAGTTGGTTATGAGTATAAATTCCCGTTAAACGTTATATATAAATTAATTTATTAATTCAAGAAGTTATTTAGAATTATATTAATTTATTATTTACTATGATTAAAATTTATTCAAATAATCTTTTTATTTTTTTATGGACAACATTACTTTTAGACTCTTCATGGCATTTTATTTAGAGTGTATTTTTTTAATATAGGTTTAATAAGTATAATAATTGATTTGTGGTAATATTGAATAAATTTGATCTTTTGTTATTTGCAATATTTTTTAAGTACTTTAAATTCGTATTATAATATACAAAAAAGTTGATTTCTTGTAGCTCTTTCAACATTTAACAAGGTATGAGTGCTTTAAAAAAGTGTGTAAATTTTATGTTTTGTTATACTTTTATTACACAGCGTCTCATTTTTTTCATTTTTGAAAGTGTATTGCATTGTGACAGTTTTAATGAACACTGTATTTTACAATGTTTCATGGAAAATTCTAAAGCCAAAAATGTATCTTTTGTCTTAAAATAATCTTGCTAATTTAAGTACGTTCAAAACTAATTAATAAGTATATTGGAAAACTACTAAAAACAATAACAAAAATGAAAAAGGGAATAATAAAAACACAAATAATTCAAATTAATTATCATTCTAATCATTTTATTATTATCACATATAAGTACTTGAATAAATTAAATGCCATTAAGAGTCTGATTGTATGTCTGTTATACTAATAAAGTTCGAGTTTGAGATCGCTTGATTCAGATTTACTGATTTCTCTAGTTAACCAGAGTTTCATGCATATTTGCTTGATACTGTTTTTGTAGTAATTTTGATTTTTGTGCGATGAACATTATTCGAACAGTGTGTAGTGTTGTTAACTATTTAAATAAAACTTATTAATATTAAACAAAATTAACATTATCAATCTTTTTACTAAATCTTACCAATTTTTCTACACATTTGAAAGGGTTGACACATTCAAGGCCCTTTGTTTTGTATTCTTATATCATATTTTGATTGTCGATTTGTGTTTGACTAGGTACTTAAATAATATGTGTAATAGTTATATTAATTATAATAATTTGATCAAAAATGAAATTAATTTTTTTATATATATTATTTACTTATTTTTTATCTTTAATCATATTTTTTTTCTTTTATCTTTTTTTAATTTTTTTTCTGTTTTTTAACTTATAAATACTTACAAAACTAAACAATATTATTAATATCTAAATCTTAATTCTAATTAAATTTCTAAATTAAATCTTAATATATTTTTTTTATCATAATAAACTTTAATGTAACGTTTAGCGGTAATTTATACTCTTTTTTAAACTTAAATCTTTTGTATCTTTTATTTAATGCATTTAGTCTTTTATTATTTTTTTCATGTAATTAAGATTATTTTATACTTTTCAGAAAAATCATTTAATATTAAAGAAATTGACACAAAGACTGCAATAATTAATGTTAGAATTTTTTTTTGTTACTTTGCAAGCTTTATGTTCATTACGTTTACATGCAACACACAAATCATTTTCATTTAAACATAAAATTTCTGAATGACAACTTACACAAAAGGGGTACAAAGAATCGCTTTTTTCTAAGATTAAAGTTCTAAAAAAATTTCCTTCAAAAGAAGGGTCAACATTTGAGATTTTTTCAAAATCATTAAGGAGCAAATAGTGAACATAACCTAATAAATGTCTACCACAACTAACCGAGTCTTTTTGAATTTTAATAGTAATATTATTAATGAGGATAAAATCTTGTTTTAAATGGGGAAAATTATCATGCAATTGTTTACAACGTTCATGGATGAAAACTTTAAATTGATTAAAGACAGAATGAGAAAATTCAGAGTTTTGATGTAAAGAATCGAAATAATAAAATATTCCCTTATCAAAGTCAACAAGAGCTAACAAATAATGATTGGATCTTTGATATCCAGGAGTTAAATAAAAAGGACAAACATAAATTTTATTAGGATACAGAAAAATTTCACGATGGTTTAAAATTGTTTCAACTTGGGATTGTTCGAGTTTATCGGAAGAATGAAAAATACTTGTACAAGAAAGAGCATTGCAACCAATAACATTGTTTAAATTATTATTTCTTATAAAAAGGTCAACACAAAATTCAATTACCCAATTATCCACATATTTTGTATCAAATAAAGATTCGAAACTTCTGTATTCTAACCACTCACGATCTAATTTGGCCATTCTGTACTGATCATTATAATATGAAAGATTTTTTACTATACCAACAGAAGAAATATCAAGAACTTTGGAGGAACGAGATTCTGTTGTTGAGTCACTAAAGGAAGGTTCACTTTTTTCATCGATTCGAGATAAAGAAGGGAAAAAGTCACGAATATTTTTTTGATTTGTTGGGTTTTTATTGGACGATTTTTTCAAGCGTTTGATTTTTTTTGTTTTTTTAAGGATTGGAGACTTGTTTTTGGTTACCTTATCTAGATTAATATTTTTAAATCCATGAAAATCCGAATACTTTGAAACATCTTTGCTTTTTGAGTCACTCAAACTTCTGATTAACGTCCTTTTCTTCCAGTTTTCTTGGTTATTTGGATCCGATGGATTTTTTTCTTCCTCAGGTATTGACAAAGGGTCTGATTTCACACGTCTGATTACATTTTTACTCAAATCGACAACTTCTTTCGGTTTATTATGACGCGATCTAGAAACATCGGAGAAAAGACTTGGATACCGACAATAACGAACTATTTTATCTAGATTTAGATAATTAATTTCGATATAGTCTGAAAGACGACGTCTTAACTTAGATCCTAAAACATCGTGTTTCATTGTCCGAAAATGACTTTCAACCCTTCCATTATTTAAGCGACCAGTGGGATAGTATTCTTTATAAGCAACTCTAGACCATAGGAAAAGATATGTTATATATCGATCTAAAAGATATTCAAGAAGTGGTGGGTTATAAAAATTGGAAAGATTTTCTTGACCTGATTCAACGACAAGTTTTTGACATTTTTCAAAAATATTATGGAAATGAATATGACAATTAATATTAATTCTTCTAGGTCCCTCTATTTTTATGTGGTGCTCATATTTTTGGTCCTCGGTTATAGATGTTTCTTCGTCTTCTTCATTTAGTTCGTGTGTTTCGTCATTTGGTTGGTAGGTACTTAGATGATCAATTGCTTGTTCGGTCAAAGAGGTTTGGTATTCAGATAACAACAAAATACAAAGATCTTCAAAGAGATGTTCAATATTAGAAAAATTATCACAATCAAGAATGGCGAAAAATATTTGCATGACAAATTTATATAGGGCTGACTTTTTGTGAATTTGATGTCTTTGTAAGCAACGTGATATGATATGCATAAAATGTGAAGAACATAATACAACGAGAACAAAATTAGGAGAGATTTGAAGATTTTTAACAGTACCAGAAACAATTTTATCAAACAAATGATTGCAATACTCAACAATAGTCTGTCCGTTAAAGCATTCCAAAATGGCATTTATTTGAGCCCAATTAAAGTCTGACACAAGAATATTGAAAGGCATGCATTCCCACTTTCTTAGAGCAAATTGAAACATATCAACAAGAGAATTTTTATCACTTTTATTAGAAATCATCTCAAATACTGTTAATGTATGACCCTTAAAAAGTGTAACACCGACATGCTCATAAATTACCTTACCAAATCCGTGATTATGACAAAGAATCGACTTTACCATTGTTCCTGTTGCGTCTACATGTAGCACTCTTGAACGAGGTTGAAGTTGCTGTAATAAATCGGGGATTCCATAATGAAAGAGGAAAGTTTGAAATCCTGCCCTGTAAAACCTAGCTTCAACAAAATGTTCTTTATTTTTGTCCTTTTTCTGTTTCATAAGTCCTAGTTCCTCCCATTTTTTTCCAGTAGCAATCAAAGCTAAGTCGCAAACTTCACAACCAGAATTTTCTTCATTGATCATTTCACTCTTAATTTTGTGTATTACCTCAAGCTTTCTTTTTTTCTGTGTGTTACCCTTTTCACCAAATGAATCATCCAAGTCGTCACAAAGGTCGTTGTATGTTCCCTGTACGTCTTTTAATTTCACTACTTCCTTAACTTTATCACGCTGTGATCCTCTGGTTTGCCTGTATTTTTTTTCTTCTAAAGTGTGGTCAGAGTCTTCAAAGTCAGAGAATATTGCAATGTAGAATAAGTTCAACTTTGGAATAGGTAAAGAAATGAATTGAAAGTTTCTATGGGATTTATATTTACAGTAAGCATAACATTTGTTGATACCGCTGTTGTTGTTTCGATGAGAGTCATACACTATTATGCAGTTGATTTTAGCTTTGGTTGACCACACTTCAAAAAGATTAGTCCATTTCAATGAAGAGTCCAAAAGTTTATCATGTCTGAGAATACCAATAGGAATCAAAGATTTTTTAACACGAAGAGAAAATGAGATGTCGTGAACAGAAACAATCCAATGATTTAAGTCTTTTTTATGACCCGAAAATAAAATCGAACCAAGTTCAAACACATATTGCTCACAAGAAATAACAGAATTGTCACTTTTTTGAGACATGGAAGAAGGAGAAATAGATTGATTTGGAAGAAAGACAGGACTTGATTTAAGAGGAGATTTAATTAAGAGATTATTTTCGGAATCCTCCAGAGGAATCAAAGGAACAAGGGGCTGGTTAATGTCAGATGTCTCAAGAAAAATAGGAATTTGGTCAATATTTTCACTCGTTAAAACAAAAGATGTGTTTGTATTTAAAAAATGGGAAAAAACTTCATTAGGTGGAGAAAGACTTATGACTTGATTTGAAGACAATTGAGAAACAAGAGGATCATTTGGCGATAAAACTTGAAAGTAAATACGATTTGGATTATCGGACAGGGTCAGACAGTTAGAAAAGGATGGCATGTTTTGATTATTTATTTGAGAAATTTCAAGCGGAACATCATTACAAGAAAAAGGAATATCAGAAGTAAAGTTTTTATCAAAGTCTAAAGCTAAGCCACTAATATTAGGATGTTCGTTCAATAAGGAAGATAAATTTTCATTCAATACTTCAGTTAAAGGGTTCGAATTAAAAGAGTGTTCTGGATTAAAAATTTGATTCAAAGGATTAGTATTTGAAGTGGGACTCGAATTTAAAGAGTATTGAGAATGATAAGTCTTTGAAAGAACCGATTCTTTGTCTTCAATAGGAGACACGACAGAAAGATTTTCATCACAATTATTTTTTAATAGATTTTGACGACTTGAGGATAAAGGAGAATCAGAAGTAAAATTTTCATTAAAGTCTAAAGCTAAACCGCTTATGTGAGGATTTTGGTTCAAGGGAGATACTTTATTATTCAATACTTTAATTAAAGGGTTTGAACTCAAGGAGTGTATAGTTTGATTAGATTGAGAAAGGACCGATAATTCATCGATTTGAGGCACGACTGGAAGATTTTCTTTACAAAATTTTTTTAAAAGAACTGAACGACTTGGGGAATAATTAAATCCTAAAAGTTCTAAGACCCGTTTACAATTAGCTCGATTGTTTATATATCGTGAGGCAAGATTTTGATCAATGTTTAATAAAGATAAAACGCGTAGTAACTCTGAGAGTTTTATGTTTATTTTTTGCGATTTTTTGGGCATTTTAAATTTAAATGAAAAAGAGATAAAGAAAATTGATTTAAGAAACTGAATATTTAAGACGAAAGACTAAATGCATTCAAAGACACCTTAAAAACTATTTCTAAATATCTATTTATAAACTAAACTTATCTTATTTTTGAGTACGATGAATGATAATAAAAGCGCAGCTTTGAGATAAAATTTGAAATGTAGAATGAAATGTGAGTTGCAATTTCTAGGAATATATTTAATAAGCAAATTATTTAAATGAAAAAACTAACATGTAACAAAATTGCATTACTCACATAATTGACAGTCACTAATTCACTATTTTAATTTTATTCTATTATTTCTCATTTAATTTATTATGTATTTTGATGTTTAGTATGAATTTTCTTTTTTTTTATTTTCTGATGATATTATTTTATTACTTTTTTATTTTATTTAACAATATTATTATTATTCTCAAAATAACATAATTTGCACAGCACAATTTCATATATTTATATACTTTTATTTAGAAAACTGATTTTCGATCTAAGGATTTTCTCGATACTATAACCGTTTACATTGAAGTCAACTTCAAAACTAAAATTATTTGGCATAAATGCATTATTTCATGAGTCATACTCATATCCTTGTTATCAATACTACAACATTTTCCGTTGTGTTTACTTTAATATGACTTTATAGTTATGCAATACATATACAATACTATACAAAAACACAAAAATATATCAAGATTACAGAAAATGACTCAGATCGTTAACAAAAATATCGGAACAGATCATTTCCATCATGACGTCATTTTTGTGTGTTTGTTCTTAGAGAAACCAATACGGGGATGTTCTTCCATTTCTTTCATTTTGAATTAGAATGTAGGATTCTTCTTAGAAAAATATTTATTAAAATATAATTTACTTTTTTACATGATAATTTTAAAATAATTTGATATAAATAGCAATATTATTTATATCAGTTTAAATCATTTTATAATTTTTAATTTAAATGCTTTATTTCTCAAAAATCATGGACTTTTGATATGTTTCTTTTTATCTAATACTAATTAACGCCTAAAAATAACAAAACTACCCAAAATCATTTCACACTCAACACTGATGTTTTTCCCTTCATAGTGCGTTTTGCATGATTTTCCATTTACGCTCAAAAATCCATGAAAAATTCGTCGTATCGATGTGAATCGAAAAAGGTCTCGAGGTATAACTATTATCTGACGATTGCAAAAAATTCTACGAAAAAATAGTGGAAATCAAAAAAGTAGATACAACCTAAAGAAAGAGTGATTTTTTTCCCTTCATAGTGCGTTTTGCATGATTTTCCATTTACGCTCAAAAATCCATGAAAAATTCGTCGTATCGATTGGAAAAAGGTCTCGAGGTATAACTATTATCTGACGATTGCAAAAAATTCTCCGAAAAGAAAAAATAGTGGAAAACAAAAAAGTAGATACAACCTAAAGAAAGAGTGATTTTTTTCCCTTCATAGTGCGTTTTGCATGATTTTCCATTTACGCTCAAAAATCCATGAAAAATTCGTCGTATCGATGTGAATCGAAAAAGGTCTCGAGGTATAACTATTATCTGACGATTGCAAAAAATTCTACGAAAAAATAGTGGAAAACAAAAAAGTAGATACAACCTAAAGAAAGAGTGATTTTTTTCCCTTCATAGTGCGTTTTGCATGATTTTCCATTTACGCTCAAAAATCCATGAAAAATTCGTCGTATCGATGTGAATCGAAAAAGGTCTCGAGGTATAACTATTATCTGACGATTGCAAAAAATTCTACGAAAAAATAGTGGAAAACAAAAAAGTAGATACAACCTAAAGAAAGAGTGATTTTTTTCCCTTCATAGTGCGTTTTGCATGATTTTCCATTTACGCTCAAAAATCCATGAAAAATTCGTCGTATCGATGTGAATCGAAAAAGGTCTCGAGGTATAACTATTATCTGACGATTGCAAAAAATTCTACGAAAAAATAGTGGAAAACAAAAAAGTAGATACAACCTAAAGAAAGAGTGATTTTTTTCCCTTCATAGTGCGTTTTGCATGATTTTCCATTTACGCTCAAAAATCCATGAAAAATTCGTCGTATCGATGTGAATCGAAAAAGGTCTCGAGGTATAACTATTATCTGACGATTGCAAAAAATTCTACGAAAAAATAGTGGAAAACAAAAAAGTAGATACAACCTAAAGAAAGAGTGATTTTTTTCCCTTCATAGTGCGTTTTGCATGATTTTCCATTTACGCTCAAAAATCCATGAAAAATTCGTCGTATCGATGTGAATCGAAAAAGGTCTCGAGGTATAACTATTATCTGACGATTGCAAAAAATTCTACGAAAAAATAGTGGAAAACAAAAAAGTAGATACAACCTAAAGAAAGAGTGATTTTTTTCCCTTCATAGTGCGTTTTGCATGATTTTCCATTTACGCTCAAAAATCCATGAAAAATTCGTCGTATCGATGTGAATCAAAAAAGGTCTCGAGGTATAACTATTATCTGACGATTGCAAAAAATTCTACGAAAAAATAGTGGAAAACAAAAAAGTAGATACAACCTAAAGAAAGAGTGATTTTTTTCCCTTCATAGTGCGTTTTGCATGATTTTCCATTTATGCTCAAAAATCCATGAAAAATTCGTCTTATCGCTGTGAATCGAAAAAGGTCTCGAGGTATAACTTTTATCTGACGATTGCAAAAAATTCTACGAAAAAATAGTGGAAAACAAAAAAGTAGATACAACCTAAAGAAAGAGTGATTTTTTTCCCTTCATAGTGCGTTTTGCATGATTTTCCATTTATGCTCAAAAATCCATGAAAAGTTCGTCTTATCGCTGTGAATCGAAAAAGGTCTCGAGGTATAACTATTATCTGACGATTGCAAAAAATTCTACGAAAAAATAGTGGAAAACAAAAGAGTAGATACAACCTAAAGAAAAGGGGAAATTTCAAGGGTAATTTATTTAAGGCGTCGCCTTAAAAATTCGTAGGAATTTCCTCTAATTCGTAGGAAACTTCAACACGGTTGATTTTGCACACAATTAAAGCGATTACTTATTAAAGAGCCCAGATAAGCTGTCTCTATGCTAGTTATATTTCCTCTCACAAATCCAACACAAAATGCATTTAAATGCAAAATAATTTTTTTTCTGCTTATTAAAACGATATAACATCAAGTTGCGGTTTAGGTGTCAATAACTTATGCACTTCATTCACGCAATTTAAATGTAAAATGATCAAATATATGTCATGTCATTCAATTATAATATGACTTTACAAAATATTTTTATTATGATTGTTATTGTAAACTAATCGCACACTAGACTAATCATAATAATTGTAATAAAATATAAATAAAAGTGAGACTTGACTTGCATACAATTGGATGAATGAAAATATTTATCGCGTTTTATTCTGTGACTGACTTTTATTTAAATGATAGATTTAACATAAAGAAAAAGAAACGAAAGAGGTGATATAACTGATTTAATAAAAAAAATTGAATTAATTCATAGTAAATTTGAAATTCAAATTTTTAAGTCTATTTTTATCCGTGTTGCTTGTTAAATGATTAAGATTCGCTATCAAAAGTGAGAGAAATAATTTAAATTTGGTATTTAAATGAAGCTTAATGTGACTTGGACTTTCCAAGACAAAATTTATATCTGATTGGATTGAAAAAATGGTAAAATCGTCCCTCTGAGGGTACGATTCAACAAAGTTCACCGGAGCTAGAGTTGGAAAAAGTTGCACATGAGGATTTTATGACACTACTTGCTTTGGAATTAGACAGTTGGGACAATAAATGACACTCTGACGCTTCATTACACAATGACATTAAAAAACTGTTACACGTTAATCAAAATTTAAATATTTTTCTAAAGCGAATTCGGATTGTCCATCGTCACGCTGCTATCAGGACTGTATTTTTGTCGTAGATGATCTTTTAAAATGATCTTCTGGGTCTTGGATTTGAGCTCAAATGTTTCTTGAACCTGTAAAACCTTTTAAAAAATAAATAAAGAACCAGAAATGGCTGGTTTTTTGAAAATTTTCCAAAAATAACGGTTTTTTAAGCAAAAATTTGAAATGGCCGATTTTGCATAAAACATCGAAATTCACTTTTGAAAACCACCAAAAAGTGATGAGAATTCCTCTTTTCTATCAATACATAGACAAAAGTATACTTTTCATAAAAATTCAAATCATACCTGATACTTAAATTTTCAAGCAATCCGCCGTGTTTTTCCAACTGATTCTTCAACGCCTCATACGTAATTGCTCCACGTCTATTTGAATCTGCATCCTCAAACATTGCCATTGTCAGATCTTCAATCTAAACAAACATCAAATTAAAAAAAATGATCGATTAATTTTAGCATAAAATTACTAAGAAATTTTTTTCTCATGAAACAAGTGCATATTTTACATTCATTTAAAATCAAATAAAGGATAAGAGACAAACAAACATGAATTAACTTCATCTTATTTATCTACCGTTCTTGTCTTGTTTTGGTCTTGTTAATAGTAAAATTACTTGTCTATTTTTTTCTTTTTTCTTTTTATGCATATATTCATCTTAACTGTAACAATATTGAAAAAAAAAAATATATTCACATATGAATTAAAACCGCGAATGAGAGATAATAATTAATGACTTTGTTATCTTAACTTGTTGATGTCTCATTTTTTTGACATGAAGTTGTTTATTTATTTCAATATTTTTTTTTACTTTAAATTACATCATTAAAGCCGATACATATTTTAATACATTTATCAATTTCAATTATTAGAATTGGAAATTCATCTTAGAATTGAGTAATGTTTAATCACATGTCGATTGAGAGAAGTTACATCGTTAATTTTCCTTTTTGCCTATTTAATTTTGAAAAAATAAAATTATTCAATTTATTTATATTTTGTCACGTAAGGAAAAATACACGATCAGTGAAATGTTGATCATTAACTTTACATATTCATTTATTTATTTTTTTCTAAGATATTTTATTGGTGACAACGCAAACGACAAGACTTGCATCAAGTGCATATAAAATGATTTTATTTTAATATTCAGTGAAAAATTGCAACTGGTATTAGATGTTGAGAAAAATTAAAATTTAACTTTTAAATGACTTGAAATGTGAGAGCTGATTTGAGGTGCGGTTCCATGCTCTAAGACTCGTTAAATGGATGTGATTTCTCGGTTTTCATAGGACTCGTAAAATATCCCTTTAAAAGGACTCAATTATTTTTAAACGATTATTTTTAAAACAATTATATCTTAAAACATGTATTTTATTTGCATTTTAATGCACTTGTTACTTTACTTGTTTGTAAATTTACAGATAAAAACAAAGTAGGTGAAAAAGAAATTACAGAATTAAGTTCACACTTTTATCACTTTGTTATCATTTTATCTCTTTATTTTTGGAACAGGTCTTTGAACATGACTGTTAAAGTTTGGATTTTTATTCCATTTCACAAGAAACATGATAAAGTGATTTTGATTGATTTTTTTTTCGTTATCACGTTAAATTGCAAGATTTACAGATTATCAGTCACGTTGAAATTTTTATCATGTAACTGATTTTCAATTAATATCGTGTTTTTTTTAGATAAATTCCAATCTGGGGGAACATTTCCACGTTAAATGAAGTTTTTTGCAATTGTACCTGTTCCTCGGAAAATTGCATCCCATTTTCTTCCATACAAGCTCGCATGACATGTTGTAACTCCAGGTGTTGAATCAATCCATCACCTATCAAAAAAATAAAAAGGTTTTTATTAGCCTAAATTTTTTCCACATTGAAAATTGTTTAACATATGGCCATAAATATCTTGTTTAAAATCGAAATTGTACGCATATTAATTTAAATTTTCCTTTGCACTGATTATATTCAAACCAATTTATATAATTTTTTGAATGATGATTAATTTGAATAATCAATAAATAAACATTACAAAAAACATACCATCTAAATCATACACTTTGAACAGAAATTTTATTTTATCTTCAGGCGATTGTCCAGCAAATTGATGAATTGCATCTATAAATTCCTGTAAAATACAAAATAAATAGAAATTAACTTTCATTTTCATTCAAATAAATTTAACGTTTTTTTTTTTATTTTACTAAGAACATCAACAAACGTGGATGACCAATAAATTGTTATGTAATTTTAAGTTTGAAGGAACTGGTTTGCCAAAAAAAATGTAAACAAACAACGGAATTGAAGAATAAAAACAGAAAACTGGTTTATTTTTGTTATGCTCAAAATAAATTTTAAGGAGTCAATGACTTAATGCACTTATTGCATTTCATCAAATATGTTAGATTGGTCAGTGTACATTTTTTGCATGTAATATCCAAAAAAACGGGTTAGGATCGATGTGAATGACCGCTTAAATGAAATTTGGGAGAATGTTGCATTTGAAACCGGTATTAAATGTTCTTAATGGACTTTTTGACTGCACACTTTTCGCTTGATTTTTTGGGAATAAAAGGAGGAATTTGCAGCGAAATCAGTTCAGTTTTAAATAATATTTCGGTGAAGTTAGTTCTTTGAAAAAGGTAGTGCAGTGAAGAGAGAACAAATCTCCTTGAAATGTTTTTGCTTAAAGTGATTTTAGTATTTGTCACTGTTACATATCTTGTCAAAGTAGATGGAAAAGTTATATTGAGTAGTAAAACGGATACAAATAAAATTACGCCACAAACATATATGAATGATACGCTTGTAATTGATGAAGATGATGATAAGAGGACGTTGAGCAATCATGGAAGTTATCAGAGTAACAAAAGACCAGTAATAGCGAATCGTTGTCCACCATGTGTTTGTAATTGCCCTACCACAAGTGGTGGGCATGGACATGGAACAAATTATAACAAAGGCACCAATTATAACCATGGTACAAATTACAATCATGGTACAGATTATAACCATGGTACAAATTATAACCATGGTACAAATTACAATCATGGTACAAATTATAACCATGGTACAAATTACAACCATGGAACAAGTAGTGGTCCTATTATAGTTCAGCCACCACCAGTGCAACAACAATGTGGACCTAATGCTTTTTGGAGTTCTTGTGTGAATCGATGCAGTAACACATGTCCGGGTGTTTTTTGTTCGAAGAAAAGACAATGCTCTGCTGGTTGTCAATGTAATTCTGGATTTGTAATGAATGCAGCTGCGATTTGTGTTCCAACTTGGCAAAGTTGTCCATCTAATCAGGGAGGAATAGGAGTTGGGGGAATAGGAGTTGGTGGAATTAGTACTGGAGCAATCCCTATATCAAACGTTAACACAAATCTCTTGGGTACAATTGGGGCATTCGGTGGATATCCCACGGGTCCAATTATTATTGGAGGTGGCGCACAAGCACCAGCACCATCACAACCACAAGTAATTGTTGTGGGCGGGCAACATGGTATTCCTGGATCACCCGGCGTCCCTGGTGTACCTGGCTCTGCAGGTAATTTTAAGATAAAAGATAGTTGAAATTAAAAATAAAGGGGTTATAATGAATGAATAATTTTAGGGAGTTCTGGCAGTAGTGGAGTACCCGGAGTTCCAGGATCCTCAGGTGTACCTGGCTCTTCAGGATCAGCCGGAATACCAGGATCAAGCGGCATACCAGGGTCACCAGGTTCTCCAGGTAATAAATTGAATTACTTCGATTTAATTAAAACAATGAATGTCTGTTATTTTTCTGAAGGTCAAAACGGTGTAGGTGGAGTGGGTGTACCAGGTATATATTTTAAATTCTTACTTAATTATTTTAGAATTTGAAAAAAAACTCTTCTCATATAAAAGAATGCTAGAAAATTCTGAACATAATGTTAAATTTTGTAACGATTTTAGGCAACAATGGAATTCCTGGTTTTCCAGGCAATAATGGTTTACCAGGAAATAGCGGTTTTCCTGGTAATAATGGTATACCAGGAAGTAGTGGATCTCCAGGAAACAATGGTTTCCCAGGCAATAATGGTATACCAGGAAATAGCGGCTCTCCTGGCAACAATGGCATACCAGGAAGTAGTGGCTCTCCTGGCAATAATGGTATACCTGGAAATAGTGGCTCTCCTGGCAACAATGGTATACCAGGAAGTAGTGGCTCTCCTGGCAATAATGGTATACCAGGAAATAGCGGCTCTCCTGGCAACAACGGTATACCAGGAAGTAGTGGCTCTCCTGGCAACAGTGGCATACCAGGAAATAGTGGTTTCCCAGGCAACAACGGTATACCAGGAAGTAGTGGCTCTCCTGGCAATAATGGTTTACCAGGAAATAGCGGTTCTCCAGGCAATAATGGAAATAACGGAAATCAAGGTACGTATATAAAATATAACACAGCTTAACAAAATAAAATCGATGTGCTTGCTTTGTGAAATCCCGAAACACGTCAAAAATATTTTTTAATCCTGATTATTTTCCACTTTGAAATTTTAAAATTCACTGATACGTGTTTGTTTTATGAAATATTGAAATTTGTATGAAAAAGAGTCATTTCCCCTTTAAGTTGAAATTATTACATATCAAAGTTTAAACTTTTCTGAAGTTAATTTTGTTCCAAAGTGTCAAGTAATTTATATCGTTGGAAAGAAGGCAAAAAGAGCTTACAGAAAATATAAATTTTATCAAAATAAGCCCGCATAATGTTCAATTTATATTAAATTTTGTTCTAAAAATACAAAAAATGAGTTTTTCTCTTTTTTTTGTATTTGTTACCTGAAAAAGCCCAATAAAATTTCGCTAATTACATTGAAACTTATATTTTCTGTTAGCTCTTTTTGCCTTCATTCCAACGATATTAATTACTTGACACTTTAGAACAAAATTAATTTCTGAAAACTTTAAACTTTGATATGTAATGATTTCAACTTAAAGGGAAATGACTCTTTTCCATACAAATTTCAATATTTCATAAAAAAAACACGAATCAGTGAATTTTAAAATTTCAAAGTGGAAAATAATCAGGATTGAAAAATATTTTTGACGTATTTCGGGATTTCTCAAAGCAAGCACATCGATTTTTTTTGTTAAGCTGTGTAATTAATTTCAAATTAACAGCATCAACATTTTTCAGGTAATAATGGTAACCAAGGAAATAATGGAAATAACGGTAATCAAGGTACGTTGATACAATTTACTTAATTTCAAATTAACAGCAACAAATTTCTTCAGGCAATAATGGTTCTAATGGTAACCAAGGAAATAATGGAAATAACGGTAATCAAGGTACGTTTATACAATTGACTTAATTTCAAATTAACAGCATCAAAATTCTTCAGGCAATAATGGTTCTAATGGTAACCAAGGAAATAATGGAAATAACGGAAATCAAGGTACGTTGATACAATTTAATTAATTTCAAATTAACAGCATCAAAATTCTTCAGGCAATAATGGTTCTAATGGTAACCAAGGAAATAATGGAAATCAAGGCAATAATGGAAATAACGGTAATCAAGGTACGTTGATACAATATAATTAATTTCAAATTAACAGCATCAACATTTTTCAGGTAATAATGGTAACCAAGGAAATAATGGAAATAACGGTAATCAAGGTACGTTGATACAATTTAAATAATTTCAAATTGACAGCAACGAATTTCTTCAGGCAATAATGGTAACCAAGGAAATAATGGAAATAACGGAAATCAAGGTACGTTGATACAATTTAATTAATTTCAAATTAACAGCATCAAAATTCTTCAGGCAATAATGGTTCTAATGGTAATCAAGGAAATAACGGAAATCAAGGTACGTTGATACAATTTAATTAATTTCAAATTAGCAGTATCAAAATTTTTCAGGCAATAATGGTAACCAAGGAAATAACGGTAATAATGGAAATAACGGTAATCAAGGTACGTTGAGGTACAATTTTCTTAATCTAAATTTAACAGCACTAAAATTCTTCAGGCAATAATGGTTCGAATGGTAACCAAGGAAACAACGGAAATGATGGAAATAACGGAAACAATGGAAATCAAGGTACGTTGAGAAATAATTTACTTAAAACCTATTAAATCGTCAATCATAATTATGCCAAGGCGGGCAAGGTCAAGGTGGACAGGGCGGTCAAGGTCAAGGCGGACAAGGACAAGGTGGCCAAGGTAAGTTGACTTATATAACGATTAAAACTTATTTGATAGCCAATAATGATTTATACTTAGGCCAAGGTCAAGGTGGAAATAATGGAAATAACGGTAATCAAGGTACGTTGATACAATTGACTTAATTTCAAATTAACAGCATCAAAATTCTTCAGGCAATAATGGTTCTAATGGTAATCAAGGAAATAACGGAAATCAAGGTACGTTGATACAATTTAATTAATTTCAAATTAGCAGTATCAAAATTTTTCAGGCAATAATGGTAACCAAGGAAATAACGGTAATAATGGAAATAACGGTAATCAAGGTACGTTGAGGTACAATTTTCTTAATCTAAATTTAACAGCACTAAAATTCTTCAGGCAATAATGGTTCGAATGGTAACCAAGGAAACAACGGAAATGATGGAAATAACGGAAACAATGGAAATCAAGGTACGTTGAGAAATAATTTACTTAAAACCTATTAAATCGTCAATCATAATTATGCCAAGGCGGGCAAGGTCAAGGTGGACAGGGCGGTCAAGGTCAAGGCGGACAAGGACAAGGTGGCCAAGGTAAGTTGACTTATATAACGATTAAAACTTATTTGATAGCCAATAATGATTTATACTTAGGCCAAGGTCAAGGTGGAAATAATGCAAATAACGGTAATCAAGGTACGTTGAGATTTAATTTACTTAAAACCTATTTAATCATCAATCATGATTAGGCCAAGGTGGTCAAGGCGGGCAAGGTCAAGGTGGACAGGGCGGTCAAGGTCAAGGCGGACAAGGTATGTTGATTTATATAACGATAAAAATTTATTTGATAGCCAATAATGATTTATACTTAGGCCAAGGTCAAGGTGGAAATAATGGAAATAACGGTAATCAAGGTACGTTGAGATATAATTTACTTAAAACCTATTAAATCGTCAATCATAATTATACCAAGGCGGGCAAGGTCAAGGTGGACAGGGCGGTCAAGGTCAAGGCGGACAAGGACAAGGTATGTGGACTTATATAACGATAAAAATTTATTTGATAGCCAATAATGATTTATACTTAGGCCAAGGTCAAGGTGGAAATAATGGAAATAACGGTAATCAAGGTATGTTGAGATATAATTTACTTAAAACCTATTAAATCGTCAATCATAATTATGCCAAGGCGGGCAAGGTCAAGGAGGACAGGGCGGTCAAGGTCAAGGTGGACAGGGCGGTCAAGGTCAAGGCGGACAAGGACAAGGTATGTGGACTTATATAACGATAAAAACTTATTTGATAGCCAATAATAATTTATACTTAGGCCAAGGTCAAGGTGGAAATAATGGAAATAACGGTAATCAAGGTACGTTGAGATATAATTTACTTAAAACCTATTTAATCATCAATCATGATTAGGCCAAGGCGGGCAAGGTCAAGGAGGACAGGGCGGTCAAGGTCAAGGTGGACAGGGCGGTCAAGGTCAAGGCGGACAAGGACAAGGTGGCCAAGGTAAGTTGACTTATATAACGATAAAAACTTATTTGATAGCCAATAATGATTTATACTTAGGCCAAGGTCAAGGTGGAAATAATGGAAATAACGGTAATCAAGGTATGTTGAGATATAATTTACTTAAAACCTATTAAATCGTCAATCATAATTATGCCAAGGCGGGCAAGGTCAAGGTGGACAGGGCGGTCAAGGTCAAGGCGGACAAGGTATGTTGACTTATATAACGATTAAAACTTATTTGATAGCCAATAATGAATTATACTCAGGCCAAGGTCAAAATGGACAAGGCGGACAAGGTTAGTTATAAATTTTAACTCAAAGGGTAATTTACTTAGTTATTTTACTTTTATAGGCGGTCAAGGTGGACAAAGTCAAGGAAGCGGCCAAGGTATGTTGTATTATAAAACTTAAAAAAAACTAATTTAATAATCATTTATGATAAGGCCAAGGGGGACAAAGTCAAGGTCAAGGTGGCCAAGGTAATGATGGAAATAACGGAAACAATGGAAATCAAGGTACGTTGAGATATAATTTTTTTAAAACCTATTTAATCATCAATCATGATTAGGCCAAGGTGGTCAAGGCGGGCAAGGTCAAGGTGGACAGGGCGGTCAAGGTCAAGGCGGACAAGGACAAGGTGGCCAAGGTACGTTGACTTATATAACGATAAAAACTTATTTGATAGCCAATAATGAATTATACTCAGGCCAAGGTCAAAATGGACAAGGCGGACAAGGTGGCCAAGGTTAGTTATAAATTTTAACTCAAAGGGTAATTTACTTAGTTATTTTACTTTTATAGGCGGTCAAGGTGGACAAAGTCAAGGAGGCGGCCAAGGTATGTTGTATTATAAAATTAAAAAAAAACTTTTTTAATAACCAATCATGACTAGGTCAAGGCGGACAAGGTCAAGGTGGACAAGGTTCTAGATTTAAATAATAATTTTAGAATATAAACTGAGACAATAAAGTTATTTAATTTGAATATTAGAATTGTTTTTATTTAACTGGTATGATAAGATTGATAATTTGCAAAGTTCAGAATCACAACAAAGAGAACAGAAATGTAATGAATACATGCTTGAATTTAAAACGCCAGATAATTAAAAAAATCAAGGTAAGATAATCTTTTATTTGTTAGACACAAGAGACACATAACCTGAAAGTTTATGTCAACAAAAGTTAAAAACTTCAAGTTTTGTCAATATAAGAAGAAAAACATTGGAAAATGTCGTATCATACCTAACCTAGAAAAGTGTTGAAAAATGTAACGTTAAAATCCAATTTAGATTGTGGTAAATATAAAATAAAATTGTGATGCAAATTTGGTTTGTTGAAATCTGTTAGACAGGGTATAGTTAAATGTATTACATTGTTCACATGCAGATGTATTTTAAGATAATATAAGTAGAGATATTTTTTGGCTAGAATTCATAATATATTTAAGAAATTATAAACATGAACAAATATTTTTTCATAGGTCTTATAATCAAATAAGATAAGAAATATCAACAACAGATTTCTTTGTATTGTTAGAAAGAAATAATATTAAAAATCATTGAAACTTTAAAAAAAACGAAATGCTGAAATCTTAAATATGAAAGAAGTTATTAACTTCATTAATGTAACTTGCATAAAAATATTTTAATTTCAATATAGAATATCATTAAAGAATTTAATGTTTCAATACATAATACAGGAAAGTGTTAATGACCTTTTGAAAAAAAGAACTTTTAAAAAAAATCGTGCTGAAAATAAACCTGAATTTACCATTTTTGATTTTAATGTTTGCAATAAAAAATCAGTCGAATCATAACTTTTCTTGAAGAAAGTCCTTATTTTTTTTTTTTCAAAAAATTAAACAAAAATTATGTTATTAAGAGTCGTTCTTAACTCGTTATTTTTTGTAAATTTTATTATGGGAGAAGAAAGATTAGTAGTTTTTAAAAACAATGGAACATTAGTATTGGAGGAAAATGTGTTTTTGAAATCTTATTCTTTGAGTAATAAACGTGGTGGAAGTATTCATAATAATAAAAAACCTGTAAAAAAACATTGTACACCATGTCGTTGTAGTTGTCCTACTCCTAAGCCTACAAAACCAAATTGTGACTCTAATGCATTTTGGAGTAATTGTGTTAACCAATGCAGTAATGTATGTCCTGGTACTTTCTGTTCGAGAAAAATAAAATGTTTACCTGGATGTCAATGTAAACCTGGACATGTAATGAACGCTTATGCAGTTTGTATTCCAATGAAACCAAATTGTCCAACGCACATGAATAACGCAATAAGTGGAAGTACATTTTTAAGTGGAAATATAGGAGAAAATATATTAACCGGTGGGACGTTAGTCCCATCAGGCCCATTAGTTTTTGTAGCACCAACGACAAAACCTCCGGTAGTGATTATTTCTGGACACAATGGAATTCCTGGCTCTCCCGGTACTCCTGGAATACCTGGTACTCCAGGTATGTTTTCTGCATAATATTTATTTACATATATAATTTTAAAAAACATCATTAGGAAATTCTGGAAGTAATGGAGTTGGCGGTATACCTGGAACATCTGGCATACCCGGCTCTCCAGGTTCAGCAGGAATGCCAGGCATCTTTGGAACACCTGGACAACCAGGTATCTGTTTGTATGAAAATTTTCAAATTTTTATTATCTAAATTATATTACAGGTCAGAGTGGTACAAGTGGAATAAACATATCAGGTAATTATTAAAATTATGCTAATCTTTTATAAAATGCATTATTTTAAAATTTATTTTGTTCTATTCAATGACAACTGTGTATTATTTTTAAATTTTTTTACAACAGGAATGCAAGGTAGTCCTGGTATACCTGGAGTTCCAGGCTCCAATGGATTAACAGGAAACAATGGAATTTCAGGTGAAAATGGATTACCGGGAATTGGTGGAATTGCAGGAAATAATGGATTGCCAGGCAATAATGGATTATCGGGATTTGGTGGAATTCCAGGAAGTAGTGGATTACCGGGAATTGGTGGAATTCCAGGAAATAATGGATTGCCAGGCAATAATGGATTATCGGGATTTGGTGGAATTCCAGGCAATAATGGAAACAATGGATTGCCAGGAAATAATGGTAACGATGGAATTCCAGGAAGCAGTGGAGTTCCAGGCACTAATGGATTACCGGGAAATGGTGGAATTTCAGGAAATAATGGAAACAATGGATTGCCAGGAAATAATGGTAACAATGGAATTCCAGGAAGTAGTGCATTACCGGGAATTGGTGGAATTCCAGGAAATAATGGATTGCCAGGCAATAATGGATTACCTGGAATTGGTGGAATTCCAGGCAATAATGGAAACAATGGATTGCCAGGCAATAATGGATTATCGGGAATTGGTGGAATTCCAGGCAATAATGGAAACGATGGATTGCCAGGAAATAATGGAAATGATAGAATTCCAGGAAGTAGTGGAATTCCAGGCAATCATGCAAACAATAGATTGCAGGTCAGTGTTGCAAACAATAAATTACCAGGAAATAGTGGTGTACCTGGCAATAATGGTAACAACGGAAATAATAAACCATCAATCACAACAACGGGAGAACCATCAATTACAACAACAGATGACCCATCCATAACAACAACGGGAGAACCATCAATAACAACAACAGATGACCCATCAAACACAACGACAGATAACCCATCAATCACAACAACAGATGATCCATCAATCACAACTACAGGAGAACCATCAATAACAACAACAGATGAACCGTCAATCACAACAACGGGAGAACCATCAATCACAACTACTGATGACCCATCAATCACAACGACAGATGATCCATCAATAACAACAACAGATGACCCAACAATCACAACGACAGATGACCCATCAATCACAACTACAGATGACCCATCAATCACAACTACAGATGACCCATCAATCACAACTACAGGAGAACCATCAATAACAACAACAGATGAACCATCAATAACAACAACAGATGAACCGTCAATCACAACAACGGGAGAACCATCAATCACAACTACAGATGACCCATCAATCACAACAACAGATGACCCATCAATCACAACTACACGAGAACCATCAATAACAACAACAGATGACCCATCAATCACAACGACAGATAACCCATCAATTACAACGACAGATGACCCATCTATCACAACTACGGAAGAACCATCAATAACAACAACAGATGAGCCAACAATCACAACGACAGATGACCCATCAATCACAACAACAGATGATCCATCAATCACAACTACAGGAGAACCATCAATAACAACAACAGATGAACCGTCAATCACTACTACAGATGACCCATCAATCACAACAACAGATGACCCATCAATCACAACAACAGATGACCCATCAATCACAACGACAGATAACCCATCAATTACAACGACAGATGACCCATCAATCACAACTACAGGAGAACCATCAATAACAACAACAGATGAACCGTCAATCACTACTACAGATGACCCATCAATCACAACAACAGATGACCCATCAATCACAACAACAGATGACCCATCAATCACAACGACAGATGATCCATCAATCACAACGACAGATAACCCATCAATTACAACGACCGATGACCCATCTATCACAACTACGGAAGAACCATCAATAACAACAACAGATGACCCAACAATCACAACGACAGATGACCCATCAATAACAACAACGGGAGAACCATCAATAACAACAACAGATGACCCATCAATCACAACGACAGATAACCCATCAATCACAACAACAGATGATCCATCAATCACTACTACAGGAGAACCATCAATAACAACAACAGATGACCCATCAGTCACAACAACAGATGATCCATCAATCACAACTACAGGAGAACCATCAATAACAACAACAGATGAACCGTCAATCACTACTACAGATGACCCATCAATCACAACAACAGATGACCCATCAATCACAACAACAGATGACCCATCAATCACAACGACAGATGATCCATCAATCACAACGACAGATGACCCATCAATTACAACGACCGATGACCCATCTATCACAACTACGGAAGAACCATCAATAACAACAACAGATGACCCAACAATCACAACGACAGATGACCCATCAATAACAACAACGGGAGAACCATCAATAACAACAACAGATGACCCATCAATCACAACGACAGATAACCCATCAATCACAACAACAGATGATCCATCAATCACAACTACAGGAGAACCATCAATAACAACAACAGATGAACCGTCAATCACAACAACGGGAGAACCATCAATCACAACTACTGATGACCCATCAATCACAACGACAGATGATCCATCAATAACAACAACAGATGACCCAACAATCACAACGACAGATGACCCATCAATCACAACTACAGATGACCCATCAATCACAACTACAGGAGAACCATCAATAACAACAACAGATGAACCATCAATAACAACAACAGATGAACCGTCAATCACAACAACGGGAGAACCATCAATCACAACAACAGATGACCCATCAATCACAACTACAGGAGAACCATCTATAACAACTACTGAACAGCCATCAATTACGACCACTTCTCCAGATGATGATGATGATGATGATAATGATAATGATGGTGATGATGATTAGATAAGGGCATACCCCCCTAAGCCACTACTATAATGGTTTTTTGTGGGCTGTCTTTCGACTTACACCAGATATCTTTCTTTCTTAGAAATGTGTCCGCGTTTTTGAAGTCAAGAAAAATTTAAAATTTGTTTTTTGTAAATTAATTTTAAATCGTATATCCATAATTGGGTTCTTAACCCAATAAGTTTCTATGTATTTTGTACATGTAAATAAAATTTTGTTCTTTTATAAAACACAACAACTCGTTTATTTTCATGTCAATAACCTGAAACTACCAAAATAAAATGCACAAAATTCATACGACATTGAAAAAATTGATGTTCATACCGATTAAAAGTTAACTTGTTTTGAGAGGATATAAGAAAGTATTCAGACTACTTTTATTCTTAGTCTTGTATCGTTTGTCAAAGAAGCAAAGTAAATTTAAAATTCAAAAAAAATATGAAGTTAATTCTTGTTTTATGCTTATTTGTTATAAGTGCATTTTGTAAGGAAGAAAAAATAACTGATAGCAAAATCACACCGATTGAGGTAGTTGTTGATGAAACAAAGCCTGAAGTTGTTCTTCCAAGTGTCACAGATGCAGTAACTGAGGACGATGAAAGCAAAACATTAAATCATAATAACAATCAATACTCATCAAGTAATGTAGCTTGCCCAGCTTGTCATTGTAACTGCCCAATTGGATAAGGAGAAGGAAAAGAGAAAGAAATGCCTTACAAATTAAATAAAAATTTTAAAAAGTATTACAAAAAGTGTTTTTCTTTAACTCTTAAATTGTTTTGAATTTATCATGATATTTAAAAATGCAATTATCAAAGAGGAATCTGATAACGATGCAGAATCGTACATAAAGAAATGAGATAACATTTATTTAATTCTTATTCATGTTCCTTGGATTTTAAAATTTTCCACTCATTTTGAAGATTTTGAGATATAAATAATTTCTCATTGCAAATTTATTCACAGTCTTTTCAAAGTTGTACGACGAAGAAAGTGTTACTTTAAATTTTTTTTAAGAATATGCAACGCATATTAGTTTTACTTGCATTTGCTACAGTGAAGGTTGATTCCGAAGAAAACGATAATATTTCTGTGAATGCAGAACCAATTCAGGAATTTCATAAGATAAATACAATCCCTAAAACAATTGACGATGATGATGATGAAGGACGTAGATTACACAATGAAAATAAATATACAGCAAGTTCAAATGCATGTCCAGCATGTTATTGTACGTGTTCAAATCCAATTCCAACAGTACCACAATGCAGTGGACAAAATGAAAGATATGTGTCTTGTTATAGAAGATGTAATGAGTTGTGTGAAAATGAGCTTAGTTCTTGTTCAGACTACAATATTTGTTCACCTGGATGTGCTTGTTATGAGGGGTTTGCACGAATCAATGGTGTTTGTGTTCCAAGATCTTATTGTCCAGTATCACGTTAGTTTAAAAATTTATAAATAAAAATTTATTGTGGCTCATCAGCATTAATTTTATTTTCAGAAGCTTGTGGTTCAAATGAAATCTTTACACAATGTAGAAGATCCTGCAGTGAAAGTTGCAGCACTAACTGTAATGAACCTCCTACTTGTTTTTCCGGATGTAATTGTATTCAAGGTTACGTTCGTATCAATGGAGTCTGTGTTCCAAGGTCTCATTGTCCTTCAACTCGTCAGTATTTAATTTTTCATGTACTCTCATTTTATTTTTAAATCAAGTAATCATCTTTTTCAGAAATTTGTGCTGTTAATGAAACTTTTGTTACTTGTAAAAGCACTTGTAGTGAAAGCTGTGATCAAAATTGCATCGAAACTTTAATTTGTATGCCAGGATGCAATTGCATTCAAGGTCATGTTCGTTTAAATGGAGTTTGTGTTCTGAGATCGAATTGTCCTAGTAAGTTAAGAAAATTATCTTTACTTATTTGAACACGATTTTATTTTCCATTCTTATGTAGAGCCTCCCAATTACTCGTTCGATTTAAACAGAAGTGATGGTCCACCTTATTGGGAGACCATAGCTAAAGATTGTGGTGGAAAATATCAAACTCCAATTGCACTGATACAAAATGAGGGAATCATGATGAAAAATCGACCGTTAGTAATTAATGGACTTCGCAACTTCCCAACATCAATTAGACTGCAAAATGAAGGATATTCAATTACATACAATCCGACATATAATGAAGGTGAAACTCTTTCAATTACAGGTGGACCATTGCTATACACATACATTTTAAAACAATTTCATTTACATTGGGGCTCGACAAACGCGTAACTTTTATTAAAATTTACGTTTCATGAGAAAATTTTTAAGTTTTTTTTTCATTTTAGTCAAGGATCAGAACACACAATGAATGATAGACGATATCCATGTGAAATTCATTTTGTCTTTTGGAATCCTCGATACGAAACCTTTGAAAAGTCAATTTCATCTCCCCATGGTTTAACTGTAGTCGGGTTCTTTTTTGAAGTATGAATTTAACGCAATTACTTTTCATATTAAAATTAAAAATTTAAATTTCAGATCAATCCATCTCTAACAAGATCAATTTTATTAAGAGGACTCGATCGAGTAATAAATTGGAATGAAAAACACACACTTGGTTTACAGGATACATTTAGCATTGGAGAGCTGATCGGTGATGGGTCATTTGAATTTTTAAGTTATCCAGGATCTATTTCAATTCCACCCTGTTTTGAGTCTGTTACATGGATTGTGTCAAAAAGAGTTCTTGAAATATCTCCCGCTGAATTAGCAACCTTCCGTAGACTTAAAGATGGCTTTGGAAATCCAATGGTGGACAATTTTCGGCCAGTCAACAATCGAAATAATAGGAATGTGTATAACTTTTTATTTTGAAATATAAAACACTGAAAAAAAATTGAAAAAAATTTCAAAAAGTGCTCTTCAAAGCAATTAGTAGGTCATCCACATACAATTTTTTTTTCAAAATTTTAATATATTTTTACAAGTGTCGTTGACCTAACTTGAATTTGACTGGAAATGCAACTCAAAAAACAGGAATTTGAAATTCACGTTAATAGTATTAAATAAAAAAGAAAGAATTTGGCGAAAATAAAAAAAAAAATCTGTTATGACGCAAAAGAAGAAGAAAATAAGAATGTTAGAATTAAGAATACGTTAAATTGCATTAAGTGCATTTCGTGTCATGCATTGTAAAAAATTTTCATTTGAGCGACGAATTTCTGTTCTTTCAAGTGCATTTTTATCATGTTCATCGAAAAAAGATAAATATTTTCAAATTTTGAGGATAAAAACAAGTTCTTAATGCAATTTCATTCTCAGTCTTGTTTATGTTGCGAGACTTTAAAGAGTTGCTCTAAATAAAAATCAAAATGAAGTATTTTCTTGTACTGCTGGCATTTTCAATTTTGAGTGTTGATTGTAAAAAAACTGAGAAGGCTTCCAATACAACTGAACATAAAAATGTGGTTCCTGAAAAAAGTATGGCTGAGGATGACGATGATAGCAAAACATTGAGTCATGGAAATAAATATTCAGGAAGCTCAAGTTCATGTCCAGCTTGCCATTGTAATTGCCCTGTTCCTAAGCCGATTCCAATTCCACACCCACGTCCACCACCACCTCAATGCCATAGACAAAATGAAAGACATGTATCTTGTTATAGAAGGTGTAACGAGCTCTGTCAAGATGAGGCTGCAACATGCACTGAATATAGTAATTGTTCCCCTGGATGTGCCTGTCACGAGGGATATGTAAGGATAAATGGTCTTTGTGTTCCAAATTCTCAATGTCGACCGATTCGTAAGTGTTTGAAACTACTATTAAATTCAAGATTTTCTTGCAATTTTTCTTTTCAGATACTTGTGGCATAAATGAAGAGTTCACACATTGCAGAAAAAGTTGTAGTGAAAATTGCGATCAAAATTCTTGTAATCAACATGAATTATGTACATCAGGGTGTTCTTGCATAAGAGGATACGTTCGTATTAATGGCCAATGTGTGCCCAGATCGCACTGTCCCGCACCTCGTGAGTATTCAAAGTTAATCAAATCTGAATTTTTTTAAATTTAAATTTTTTTTTCCTTCAGCACCTCCATGTGTGCAATGTAACGCACCTCGTGAGTATAAAAGTTAATGAAATATGAATTTAAAATTTACATTTTTTATTGTCTTTTCCAGAACCTCAATGTTCGAGACCAAATGAAAGATATGTATCATGTTATAGAAGATGCAACGAACTTTGTCCAAATGACCTTGCAACATGTTCTGAGTCGAGTTCTTGCTCACCCGGATGTGCCTGTATTGAAGGATTTGTTCGAGTGAATGGTGTTTGTGTTCCCAGATCTAACTGTCGTAATAATTTAGAATTTATTTTGATTTTTTCCATTTTCATGACATTAATTTTATTTAGAAACCTGTGGTGCAAACGAAGTCTTTACACATTGTAGGCGTGTTTGCAGTGAGAGTTGTAACCAAAATTCATGTAATCAACATGAGCCATGCTTATCAGGATGTACTTGTGTTCAAGGATGTGTTCGTATAAATGGACAATGTGTGCCCAGATCACAATGTCCTCGTGAGTTTAAAAATTCAATCTCTTCGAAATCATACAAATATTTCACTGTAATTTTTATCCAGAAACTTGCGGCGCGAATGAACATTATGCACAATGTCGAAGTAGGTGCAGTGAAAAGTGTAGCCAAGAAAATTGTGTCGAGACGCTTGATTGTACTCCCGGATGCAATTGCAATGAAGGTTACGTTCGAATTAATGGTGTTTGTGTTCCCAGATCGCAATGTCCTCGTAAGTTTAAAAACTAAATCTCTTCGAAATCATACAAACTATTTTCTATAATTTTCATTTAGAAACATGCGGTGCTAATGAACACTATTCGCAATGTCGAAGTAGTTGTAGAGAAAGTTGTAACCAAGGACCTTGTGCTGATACCTTTGCTTGTACTCCTGGGTGTAGTTGTAATGAAGGTTATGTTCGTATAAATGGGCTTTGTGTTCCAAGATCGCAGTGTCCACGTGAGTCATAGATTTTAAGATGTTTTCAAGAAATATAATGAATAATTTCTTTGAAAAATATTGTTTAGAAACTTGTGGTTTAAATGAACACTTTTCACAATGTACAAATTTGTGCAGTGACAGATGTAGCCAAGAAAATTGCGTTGAAGCTGCAGTTTGTCGTACAGGATGTGCGTGTAATCAAGGCTTTGCCCGTATTAATGGTGTTTGTGTCCCAAGATCCAGCTGTCCACGTAAGTTGTTTATTTTAAGGTTTATTTGAGAGCAAAAATATTTTTACACATTTTTCAGAAACTTGTGGCGTGAATGAACACTATGCACAATGCAAAAGTGTATGTAGTGAAAGCTGTAACCAAGATTGCGTTGAGGCCACTGTATGTAATCCCGGATGTAACTGTAATCAAGGCTTTGTTCGAATGAATGGAGTTTGTGTTCCGAGATCTAATTGTCCTCGTAAGTCATAAATTTTAAGCCTTATTCGAGAGCAATCAAATCACGACATTTTTTTCTTAGAAACTTGTGGTATGAATGAAGTTTTCTCACAATGCAAAAGACCTGCTTGTGCTGAGCAATGTGAACCATGTGATGTCTCAACTGGAATTTGTACGTCAGGTTGTAACTGCATAGACGGATACGTTCGTGTAAATGGAGTTTGTGTATCAAGAAACTCAGCTTGCAGTAAGTTTATTTGCTATGTGAAAATCTTTCATAATTTACAATTTTTTATATTTTTTAGTAAATGCATGTGGAAATAATGAATTTTATTCTTCATGTTTGAGAGGCGAGAAATGTGGACGATTCTGCAATCCACCCGCTGACTGCAATAACAATAATAATAATAATAACAATATTAACAATGACAATCTTGATTTACTGTTAAGTAATAATAATAACAATGGCAATAATAACAATAACAATAATAACAATGGCAATAATAACAATAACAATAATATTAATTGTAACAGTGGGTGCTTTTGCTCTCCACCATTTAAAAGAGCATCTAACGGTCAATGTGTTCGGCCAAATAATTGTTTTTAACAAATAAATTCAAGAAATAAGCTCACTTTAGATTTAAAAAAATAAATATTTATATTAAAATTTTTATCATAAAAGTTTCATTGAAATTAAACTACATTTTTATTCTTACCTGCAGTGAAATCGATCCCGAATTGTCTTTATCGAATATTTGAAAAACGCGCTCAGTGAAAAATGGCTGAAATTAAAGTCGAAAAATTAATTCACAATAACTATTTTTATTTTATTTAAAAGAATTTCTTACATTTTTTGATGTAACAATCTTCTTGAACTCTTCTCTCCTGATTTCCTTTTCATTTCCAACCGTTTTTCTGAACAAAAGTTCTAACCGCTCTAATGATGTCTTATCAAAGCCAGTTTTGGGACGTGCATTTGTTAAATTCGATATAAATTCCATTATTTGATTCGTTGAAACTTGATTTGTTGAATCAACGTCAATTAGTCTGTAAAATTTATCGATGATGCCTTTTGCGAGCCAAATTTGCTTGAATTGCTCGTATGTGATTTGACCCTCACCACACAGGACATAGGCGACCGACTCGATTTGTTCTGCAAAGTCAATTTGTTTTTCGTCTCTGAAATGATAGAAAAAAAAATTTAGAGATTTACAAGAGTGCACTTTAAGGTCCGTATTGATACTTTTTTAAATTAGATCACCCAGGTGTTTTTGTTCAATATGATATCAACAAAAGTGATTATTGCAGCGTTGTTAATGTTTTCCAAATGAAGTATAATAAGGCAAATTAAAACAAAAGCAAAATGAACGTTAAAAGTCATTTCAAATAACAGTCATTAAGTGCATTTTCATTGCATAAAGAAATAAAGTTGAATTTCAACAAACAGACATTGAAATGACATGATATCAGTTTTAAAATTCTGAGTAAACTCACATTGAAACACGTGCTTTTTTGAAATTGTAGTAAAAAAGAGTGAACATTTATCTTTTACCATTTTTGTACTTAACATGATTTTTTCTCTCTGATTATTGAGACCTAATGAGCTTGTTAAGTGTCAATCAAATATTAAATGGACAGATTTTTTTTTCTCTCTCTCGTAACATTTGCATTTAATTTTATGATTTATCGTTAAAAGCAAGGAAGGATTTGAAAAATGACTGAATATAAAATTTAATTAAAACTGAAATCCGAGTCAAGCAAATCCACTTAAAATGCTAATTTTTTATCAGACAAACATGCAACTCAACAAATTCAAATGCAAAACAACAAAAATTTAATAGTCTCAAAAAAACAAATGCCTTTCAAAATGATTAGATAAGAATAAAATCAATATAAAAATTGTGTGTGAGTGTGTGTATTTAATTGAAAGGAAGTTCATAAGAAATAGAATATGCAGTTTTTCATGTATCATGCAATAAACCGCTAAAGTGCAATTAAAATTCACAAACCATAAAAAAGTCAACGCAATGTCCACGCTTTTCATTCATGCAATAATATTTTCGGATTACTCTATTAGTCTTTTAACCGTATAACAAAAAAAAATGATATTAAAATAAATTTGCATGATATCCAAAGATATTTTAGCATGACTGAAAAATGTAAATTTTGCTAGTTCACTTCTAAGAAGCAGAAAAAAAAATTATTATTATTTTTTATTATTATTTTAAGCGCTCTCTTTATAAAAAAAAACATTATTGATAGATTATTTTTATTGAATGTAATATTTTACAGTGAATATTGTGCTTTATTTCAATATCTTTGTTGTTTTATTTGTTTATTTTATTTTTTAAGAAAATAATACAAAAAAGTATAAACATAATATTTTCCTTCTTACATTATAAATTACTAGTTTACATCATTTTAAATGGTTTCACACAGTGGGAGGGAGCATAATCTATTGAAATTGTGGCAAAAAAATTGCAACAACATTAAAATGCAAGACAAGATAGTTAAATTTAAACAAACATAATAAGACTAAGATGGATCGACATGTGAACGACAGGAAAATGCAAAATATTTTGTGTAATAAAATAAAAGCAAGTGTTATGACATGAAATATGTGATTTACGTGAGATGTTGAGGCTAGTCAAGAAAACTTGGATTTGAAAGCTGGTCTTAAATTTGAGAAGTAATAAAAATTTACTTAAAATTAAACCACAATCGTCAAAATAAAAAAAAAATTGGTGATATCATAATTAAAGATCCGAAACTGTTGAGATTGAGTGATAACTCAATAAAATGATTAAATAACAGGATTAACATTAAATAAAAATTTATCTGAATAAGCGACGGTATTAAAACAAAATATTTCAAAGTATATTGAAAATCGCTTATGAACAAATTTTCAAAAAATGACTTTTTTTTTAAAAGATGAGGGACGTTATAATTTTTAATAAATTAAATTATTTTTAAGGTTTTTTGTAAAACCGATACATATTTTTGAGTTCATTTTGTTTACAGTAAATTTGCTTGAGGCTCTTAGAATAAGATCTAACCAATCATTGGGGCATTCGATTTCTTTTCTTGATTTTTTTGCTCTTTTCTATTACTGAATGAGCATTATCGCACTCCATGTGTGTATGCCTGGATACAAAATATTTTAACTCAAAAATTGTAGTTATGTTCAAATTCTGTCCTGGACACCCGTCCAAAAATTTTGATAACATGATTTATATTTGATGGTAGATTCATACCATACTTGTACATGCAAGAGTTGATTATCTTAAATGACTGTTTTTAGCTAAACTTCTTAAAAATTAAAAAATTTTGATGATATATTATTATTTCTTTTTGTGTTTTCACTATTTCTCGGTAAATTAAGGAACAGCTCATCACCGTCTTCTTTGTCTTTAAAAAAATCTTTTGATTCATTTTTTACCACTATAAATATCGTTTTTAATTGTTCTATAAATTTTTTTTTCAACTTGTTGTACACTAGCTAATTATTGTTGATAAAGTTTTTCCATATGTTTTTCACTTCTTTTGCAATTTTAGTTATTATAAATTTCTGATTGTTTTGTTTTAAATTTACTAATATAAATAATTTGTAATTATTGATTTATTATTTGGTAAAATTTCATATATTATTTTATTAACTGGCACTATATTCAAACTATCGCAAAATTCGCCAAGTTTGGCTCTTGGCTTTTTCGGAATATTTTTTTCTCTCAACGATTTTAGCATTACGTAGCATTCGCGGTGACATTTTGCTAGCGACAGGAAATGTATTTAGAGTGTAAAGAAGTGAAAACAAAGCCTCTTTTCATTTTTAAAAAATATTCATCATAAAAAAATATACCAAAAAAAATAAATTTAACTTTTATTAAGTGCCTCGTTGAAATGTAAAGGATCTTAAATGCACATAAAAATATATGTTAAAATTATTTATGTAGTTCAAGTAATATAATATTTTATTCATTTCATATAAAAATACTTTTGAATCGGATCTTGAATACTCAAAGCAATCCATTAAATGCATATATGATGAAATTATTTAAAAAAATAAAAATAAATGTTTATTTAAATTGTAATTTATAGTAAAAGTTCACTCAGTTGAAAAATGTACTTAACATAAAATTTATAAAAGTTATCGGCTCGTCTTTCAAGGCATATCTACAAAAAAGTTAAATAAAATCTAAATTAAATTACTTACGTTAATCGTCCCTTCAGATGTTCAATCCACTTATCCTGAGCGAGGTAATTCTGACTCTCAAAATCAAATAATCTGAACATATTTTGAAGGAATTTCTACAATAATAAAAAAAAGAAAATAAATCATTAAATACAAGAAAATATTAACACGTATATTCAATAAATCAATAATTTATTAATAACTGTTTTTTTCTCCTTAATTTATGTGAATATGAAAAAAAAAATTAAAATGATTAGCAACATATTTTTAAAAAATAAAAAAAAATTAATAAGGAAAACATAAACTAATATTAAAAACGAGATAAGAGACAGTTTGAGAGCAATATTCAGACATTTTTTTACCTCCAATAATCAAGATTTTTTATTAATAAATAATATTTTATGAAATAACGTCTCATACTAATATTTAATAATAATTATGTTTTATGTACTTTGATAATGATACTTTTTTTTAATCGTATTTTGTCAGGTTTTTTTTGCACAATCTGTGTGTTTAAACTGTAATCCAGTTTTATAAATATCAAGAAGTAGTTCAGTTTAATAAAAGTAGACACTTTTTATTATTATAATTATTATTTTTTATCATACACATATTTTTTTTTTTGCTTGCATTTGATTATTATTATAAAGGAGAGAGACAAACTTGACATCTTGTAAGCCATAATATTTACAGTTTTTACATTACTTACTGACTGACTTCTATATTTACTTATTATGACTATCGTATGATAATAATCTGCTGATATTATTAAAGTAGTAAGTTGTTTGTTCAATGTAAGAAGAAAAAAAAATGTTGTTAAAATTACGATTAATTTATGTATTGAGAACATTTATTGCAAATTTACACTTAACTATAAATGTATTGTAGATGCTTTTTTTGTACTGAAGATGTTAATTTTTGTACTAATTTGTTGAAAATTTATTTAATTTGTATGAATTTATAAAAGTTGAAATTAAATACAAACAAATCAAAAATTTTATCAAAATATGACTAATAGTGGGCAAAATTTGGTAGGAACTGTTCAAAAATTTCACGTCTCCTGTTTTTTTGGTATCATTTCGATTGAGGAACCAAAATTAACCATTAATCGAACGCATCTTCCATCATTAAATTTGTTTGCTCCAAATAGTCAAAGCTCCTAGCCTGCAATTCGTAGAAAAAAATTGTTTGAGAATCTCGATGATAAGACTTGGACACTTAACACGATGATTACAGAACCACATGCTCGGCTCAAATTTCAAAAAATTAGAAAGTCTAACCACGGAGCGGTTTAAAAAGTGCATTTCGATGGGGCTTTATTCAACGACTCTTCAGTTTGCTTAGACTGAGTTGTCATTTAAGTATTTTGACGCCATTTTGAGAAGTTTTTTAAAAATTGGTCCTTTTGGAAAATTTGACACCAAAATTAGGGATGTTACAGAATGATCAGAGTGTGGCAGCCTACAAAGCATCAATAAAAGTGCATTTATCCTACAAAATGCACTAAAAATCATCAACTCCTCATTTTTGTAATCGAAATTTTTTATCAGCCCACTGTGCTTAAATCATATTTTTCGTTTTTTGAACAATTTTTAAAATATTTGATCAGTTCAGATTCGTTTGAATAAAAAAAAATCACATTAAATCATAACTGAAGCAATAAAACATAATTTTAATTAATATTCGCTCATTTCATTTCTAATTCCAAGTTACAAAGTTGCTTATTCAAACTTTTTGTGTAAAATTGAAAGGTTAAAAAACAAAATTAAAAAAAATAATAATAAAACGATAAATTATCTCAATTTATGACAAAACATATAAAAATAAAAGAAAAAGATAATTAAAGTTTCATTCACACTCACAAATGTCTGACAATTTATTTGGGCGTTGCAACGACAATTCATTTTATTTCTTTATTATTGTAATTAAAGTATTTATTTATTTCAACTCTGTATGATTTTATTTCAAAAAAGTTCATTTTGAAAAGTTATATAAAAGATTTATTATAATTATTGGGTGTTCTCTGTTGACTTGACTCTCAAAATATATAACAAGTCATTAAATATTTATTTTTTGTCTGAATCGCTTGTAAGGAGGATGTGATTTTTACATTCATTTTTGGATGTTTTCATCTTATTTGTCCAATTACACGTATTAAACTGATAACTTAAATTTATTGAAACAGCAAATCCAGCTGTGTTCTTGTAATTTCATTCACATTTCATATCAAGCTTTCTAAAGTGTAACGAGCCAAATCTGAGTAATCTCGGAGCTCAACCATCCATACGAGAGTTTTCCATGCAATGGCTCATTTCAAGATTTCTAACAAGATTTTTTTATTTTATTTTAATAAAAATTTATTATTATGGATTAAATTAATGTAACATTTATGCAAATCAGAAAATCCTTTTAAGGCAAGCACAGGTACTTTTACAAAAAAACTAAAATAAAATGAGATTAATGGAATGCGTAACACAAGTGAGTTTATTTTTTGCTTTGTATTTGCTACTGTTTCCATTAATAATTATTTTAAAAAATATCATTTACATAAATATTTCATCGTGTATAAGTAGGAAGAGAATGGACGCATTTTAATAAAGATATGACTTTTATGTTGATAAATTCATGCTGACATTTATCGCTGTGTTGGCATACAAATTCAATGTATATGAAACGGAAATTTTTTCTACCTAAGATAATGATTATTTTATTACATCCACTTGACCAGGATGCTGATTCACGTGATTCATGTGATTCTTATATAAAATTACTTTAGTTTAGTTTCATTCATCGGCATCGTCGTCTTAAAGGTGCGCGGCAATTGGTAAGAAATTTTTAAAAAAATATGGAAGATGAAGTTTCTCCACCACCCCCGTATGAAGTTGCCTTGGAAATGACTCAAATTGAACAAAATAACGATGAAATTGCAATTGATATTGAAATTGAAGATACAACGACGCCCGTTATTGAAAATGAACATGACACACCTAAATTGGATAATGATTCAGAAAAAAAATCCAAGAAAAAAAAGAAAAAATCAAAGGAACATAATGAAGGTGATGATTTAAGTGATTCGACACCAGTATCTAATGGAAGCCACAAGGAAAAGAAACGAAAGAAGAAAAAAAAGAAGGCTGATACGATTGAGCCTGAGGCTGAAACTCGCGAAGGAAGGAATGCAATTTCATTTGAGGAGACTCCAAGGAGAAGGAAGAAAAACAAGGAAAAAGATTCCATGACATGTGAACGCAAGACGAAGAAAAAATCTTTAAAGAAATCTGTAATTTATGACATTGAAAATCAAGCTTCCTTTACTCAAATATTTTTTTTTTGCATACTTTCATAGAAATCTCTGGAATCTCTCGATAATTCTGATATGGATGAATCAACATTACAAAATCATAGACGATCAAGAAGCATTGGTGACTTACAACTTCCAAATCAAGGTGTAGGACCACAACCAGCTTATTTGAATCAAGTGTATGCGACAAACATGAATGCCATGTATGGAAATATGCTTCCAATTGCAGGACCGATGGGGCCACAAGCGGTTTATTATAACGCAGCATCACAATTGGCTCCCCAGACTTACTATAATCCAATGCAAATGCAAGCTCCGGTTTACGCTAATTATGGGGTTGGAATTCCACCTGTTTACATGAATGGAATTGGAGCACAAGCGGCAAATAATGTGTCAGAATCCGCAAAAGAAGAAATTAAAAGGGAGAAAGCAATGCAAACATTGATGTATAGCTTTATTTTTTTCTTTAATATTGTTCTCTTGGTAAGTTCATGTTCAATTCAACTTTATTGTAACTAAAAAATGGCCTTCATTGAATTTTTTTTCCAGATAATAATAATTTTCTGTCTGCAATCATACACAAAAACCTGGGAAACTGTAGTAATTGAATTTTTTCCCATCAATTTGGGACTTTTGCGTAAATATTTCCCTTTGTCTCATTTCCGACTCAAATAAATTTTAGAATTTCTTTTTCAATAGCAAAACAAGCGGGTTTTTGGCTAAATGGCATTGGAGCTGTAATTGTCTGCATTCTCGGGTTTGTCTTGATGAATAAAGCGATGAGTGCTCGATTGACTTTAATTGTAAAAAAATTAATTCAAATTAAAATGTTGTAATTAATTTTAATTTGAAATTTTAGTACTTAGGATCCTTAATATTTGTCGTTGTTTGTATTCCATGGTTTTTGTCTGGTATTACCTCAGTGCAATGGAATCAAAATAACTCTGTTAATTCAACCTCATGTAAAAGACTTACACATTGTCGACTTATTGAAGAAGCTATAGTGAAGAAAGATGATAAGACAAAAGAATATTTAGAGGGTATAATAGCTGCAAAAGAACTGTGTTATAGCGAAATCCCATATAAAGGACTTGATAAATTTAATCTCACAAAATGTCCATTTAAAAAGTAAATACAAGTCATGATTTTCAAACTGAATTTCGTTCAAAAGAGAACAAATATAAATATAAATAAATAACATAATCGATTTATCATAATAATTTCATGTAAAATATAATCGCAAATGTTAGACCAGATCATTTAAAGTTGAAATGAAATAAATAGTGGAACAATCCGTATTTAGTTACATACATTTATTTTTTTTGTTCTCTTATTATTTTTTTTTACATGCAATGACTATCAGTGTGTGTACTTGTAATTGTACAGAATTATGAGATAAAAAGGCATTTTGCCGCTGATATCATAAATTTATAACTCATATCAATATTTCATTTAACAGACTTTTAATATTTCTTCATTGTATCGCATTTTATTTCCGTTTTTTTTTTCGAAAATGAACTCAATTTAACGTGGATGATGATAGTAAAGTTATTTATTTATCACAGACTGGCGCTGAATTATCACAAAAAAAATAGATAACATTTCCAATGAAATGAAATTGGGTCTTTTAAGCCAGACATTTACGTGATTTGATATGAGAGGCATTAAAAGGGGTGTAATTTTAAGTGAATTTGTAATTTTTTTTTCAATTCAATGAATTTGATGTCAGTTTTCATTAGAATTCGTTATGAATCGGACTTGAAAAAATGATGAAATTAAATTTAATTCTGTTAGCTCTTCAAATCCTAATTGGCATTCATGTGGCATTTGGAATTGATTGTGGTGCCAATCAAAAAACCCGATTAGGTGAACTACGAAAGACGCTTTTGTGTGATTACGATAAATCGATGCGTCCCATTAAGGATATGAGCAAGCCAATTATAATAACTGTGACAATGCACTTAAAATCATATTACTACGATGAAAATCAAAATCGTCTCACAATTTATGCGTGGCTTCCAATGACATGGACCGATGAACATTTGACATGGGAACCAAATACCTGGGATAACATCAAAGATGTTCTTGTTTCATCACAGGAAATTTGGACTCCCGATATAAGTTTATACAACTCAGATAACGGTCAAAGTGTTCAAGATCATGGCGATGTTAATTGTGAGACGTCTCAAATTGGAAGAGTTTCATGCGTATTGCCGATTCAATTTACGGCACATTGCAAACCCAATTATGAGAAATGGCCATATGATGTCCAATCATGTACCCTCTACTTTGGCAGTTGGATGAGTCCGGGCGAACACATTGATTACAATAATAAATCATTGAGTCTCGTTACGAAAGATGCCCAACCAAATCACACATGGAAGATTTTAAAAGGGAAAGCTACCAGGACATCAAAAACGTATTCGTGTTGCCCAAATGAAACTTATCCCACAATCAATTTTAGCTTTGATTTGGAACGTCATTCAGGTGTAATGGAAGTTTTGTTTTTCTTCCCTGCTGTTTTCATGATCGTGGCAAATCTGCTAATTCTTTTAATGGATACCAGTGTCTCTGGTAATCGATTTGTCCTGTTATGTCTCAATATCATTTCACATTTCCTGTTTATTCAACATCTTACGTGGTATATTCCAAATAATGGTGATACAGTGCCACGTGTCTTGTTATTCTTCCGAGATTCAATGTTCATCACCATTTTAGTACTAATTGAAACTGTGATTGTTCAAGGAATGGAGACCTGTGACCTTGGCAAACCACAATGGGTAGATACAACTGTTAAAGCAGTAGCTCAAAACCGAATTGGAAATATTTTCTTCTTCCGAATTCCGTATGATGGGTCAATTATGCAAAAAGACGAGGAAACACAAGCAGATGATGCCATTTTAGTTACACCCAAAAAAACTGAAGTTACAATTTGGAAAATCTTTGCTAATCTAATTAATCGATTGATGTTTCTCGTACTATTTTTTGTGTATATTGTCATGTTTTGGGCCCTTCTACCAGGAGGATATCAATAAACTTTAAATGAAAAAAAATTAACACTAATTAATCCATCAATTAAAACAAACATTAATTATTATTATTAGGAAAAAAAAAATGTTAAATGAAATGACAGTTTATGTCGATTTACACGTCAGATTTATAACATATTTCACACCCATTCTTATTTTATTATTATTTCAATTAGTTATGGATTTCAATCTTTGTAATAAATACACATATAAGATGACAAGAATTATGATTGATGACCATATTTTACTTATGGCTTGTGTTTTATTTTAATAATTCATAATAAAAATTAATAATAAATGCAATTCATTTGCACTTTAAGGTAAGATTTTGATAGAAATGATAAATGTGGAAACTTTTTTATGCATTTTATTGAAGTAAAAAAAAAAATGTGTGGGAAATTAAGCTTTTTATAGACCAAATGACCGAAATAACGGACAATGTCCTTTCATTGTTCAGCAAAAACAATGAATAATCTTACAATGCATCCTACGTGATAAGAAAACAATTGAAAAACAATAAAATTTTGAAACAATTGCATCTATAAATTTTATTTTCTTATCAATCGGTCATTGTGATGGGAAAGTGAATGACTTTCAGTCGAAATCCAGATTCCACAAATACAAGTGATTAACTAATCAAAAGAGGAAGTTTCACAACCATGGTCTCACTTAATTCAAATAATAAATTTAAATTTCGGTGACTGACTCATTATCAGCTGGAAGTTTTTCACCTAATTTACGGATTTATTGATAACGTTCATCGATTTTGATTTACACAAAAACTGAGAGATCCTTATCATGTTTTTGTCATATATTGTGTGATTATACGAGATTAGTATTTAAACTCGTGGAATTTCTTGAAACAGCATCAGTTCTTCTCTTCATCTAAGGAAGTTGAGAACACCTGTTTAAAGATGATTACTCAAATTATTATTTGCGTTTTAGGTAAGTCCTTGCAAAAATATTTGACTGTGAAAATTTGATTTAATTCAAATTTTTAAATTACAGTCGGCTTAGTTGCTGGTGAAGGTGCTTGGGATCTCGGCACCGAATACAAATACGAATTAAATTCACGCACTTTGGCTGCTTTGCCAAATCTACAAGATCAATGGACTGGAATCATAACTCGTGGTTATGTAACTATTCGTCCCGTCAACAAGAATCAATTAGTTGGAAAGATTGTTTCTGCTGAATATGCAACTGTCAATGATGTTTTGCCAAAAGGCTGGAAAACACAATTCACCTCAAATGAATTGAAATTCCAACAAATGCCAATTCAAAACAGCAAACCTTTTGAAATCTTCTTGGAAAAGGGAGGTGCTATCAAACATTTAGCTGTTGATCGTACCACAACTAACGAAGAAGCCAATCAAATTAAAGCTATTGCCAGTTTGTTCCAATTGGATCTTGAAGGTGATAACGAAATTGAATGTGACAAAAACCAATTTCCTGAAAAGCATGATTGGACTGGTACATTTAAAGTTATGGAACCATCTGTCACAGGTGAATGTGAAACTTTGTATGATGTTTCTCCATTACCTCGTTACATGCTTCAATCTCATCCACATTGGGCTCCATTGCCACAATTGAGCAAAGAAAAGGATTTAATTGAAGTCGGTAAAACAATGAATTATAGTAACTGTGATCAACGTTTGGGATATCATTTTGGAATCAGTGGGCTTACTGATGCTAAACCAAACACCAACCAAATGGGTGATTTCTTCACTGTAAGTTCAAACTTAATTTGCTTTTTCGTGAATTCATTTAAAAACTAATTTTTATGATATTTTTATAGAAATCCACAACATCCCGCATGATCTTATCAGGAAGTTGGAAAAATTACACAATCCAATCATCAGTCTCTAAGACCCATGTTGCATTGAGTCCAAATCTTTACAGTGAAGACAAAGCTGAAGTTGTTTCTAGCATCAATGTTACATTAGTTGGCACCAAATACATGGGAACTGATCTTCCAAAAGGACCTGCTAATCCCGTTAATGTTTCAGCTGTTTACAGTTACAACGTTGCCTCAGACAAAGAAAACCAAGTTATTGAATTTGACGATTCAAGTGATTCATCTTCATCATCTTCCAGCAGCAGCAGCAGCAGCAGTTCTTCAAGCTCATCCGAGAGTGATTCAAGTTCTGACTCAAGCAGTGATAGCTCTGACTCCTCAAACGAAAGTGATAATGAAAAAATCAGTCCAATGCAAAACTTGAAAGAATCAAGAAAAGGTCGTTCTCGTCGTTCATTGAGCACACAAGAAAAGAAGGAATTATACAAGGAACACAACCGTGATTTGGACCGTCTTGAAAAGAAAAAGACTAGTTCAGAATCATCCTCAGAAAGCTCTGAATCATCAAGTTCAGATTCATCTGACTCAGACTCCTCAGACAGTTCAAGCGATTCAGATTCAAGCTCAAGTTCAAGCAGTTCATCTTCATCATCATCATCTGAAAGTGACTGTTCTGATGACGATAGTGATGATAGCTACAGTAGTCTCAGCAGCGAATCTCACTTCAATGAAAAACCAAAACCAGAAGAATATTCAAACAATCCATTCTTACCTTTCTTTACTGGATACAAGGGCAAAAATATTGCTTCATCACATGATGTTGACCTTGAACGTGATGTTACTGCTTTGGCAAAAGAAATCGGTGAAGATTTAATGACACCAAGTCAAATTCCTCAAGCTCATACTTTGGAAAAATTCAATATCATGTCTCGTCTTATTCGTGTTATGGATGTTGAACAAATCAAAAATTGTGAACAACAATTGTGGGTTCCAATTGGTGAATTTGGTGAAATTAAAAATGAAATCAAAAACCGTGATGACCAAATCCGTTATGAAAGACGTGCCAATTCATGGAAAGGATTCCGTGATGCTGTCGTCCAAGCCGGTACTGGTCCAGCTGTTTTACGTATCAAATCATGGATCATGAATGAAAAAGTAACAGGTGAACGTGCTGCACAATTATGTGGTGCCTTACCACGTACACTTCGTATGCCTACCGAAAAGGTATTGAAAGAATTATGGGAATTAGTTACAGATGCTAAAGTTAAACAACAAGAACACGCTAATATTACATGTTTATTGGCCGTTACTGACATCTTCGGTAAAGCTCAAGTTAGCAATCAATCAGCTTACAATTATTACCCAGTACACAGTTTTGGATGGTTGTCTGATCGTGATAATCAAATGTTATACAAAGAAGTCATCCCATATTTGGGTCATGAATTGAAAAAAGCTGCTCATGATGAAGATTCACACAAATTCTTAGTTTATGTACGTGCCTTAGGAAACTTGGGTCACAAAGAAATCTTACCTGTATTTGAACCTTTCTTGGAACAAGAATGGCCATGCACTGAATTCCAACGTTTAGCTATTGTTGTTGCCTTACAACGTTATACTAAATATTATCCAGCCTCTGCTCGTGCCATCTTATACCGTATCTACCAAAATGTTGGTGAAGCTCATGAAATCAGATGTGCTGCAGTTATGCAATTGATCCGTACATCACCACCAACAGCTATGTTACAACGTATGGCACAATTCACACACGTTGATCCTTCAACTCACGTTAAAGCTTGTGTCAAGACTGTTTTGACTACTGCTGCCGAAGTTGAACATCCAAAATACCAACACTTGGCTGAAAATGCACGTGCTGCATTACCTATGTTGAGTCCTAAAACTCATGGCTTACAATATTCTGGTTCAATTCTCCGTGATTATACTGTTGAAGAAATGAACTTGGCTTATCGTTCACAATTCTCATGGATCGGTTCTGAAGATCATGTTGCTCCAAAAGCCGTTTTTATGCATGTCATTGGTGATATGGGTGGTGTTCAACATGCCAAACATGTCTTCCACGCTATGGTTTCAAGCATTGATCAACTTTTGGAAGTTATTGATGACCAAGTTGATACTCCAGATGAACAAAAATACGAAAAATCTCGTCAAAATCAAGCAAACAAAGATCAACCATCAAAATGGTCAATTAAGAAGATCGCTGAATCATTGGACATCAAATCGGAAGAAGCTGATAAATTGGAAGGTCAAATTTTGATGAACATTTTTGGATCAAAACGTTTTGTTGCATTTGAAAACAACACAATTGAACGTCTTCCAGAAAAATTGAAGGAAATCGCCCGTGAACTCAAATCTGGCCAAAGATTCAACATGACTAAATTCTACAATGAACGTATCATTTCATTGGCATTCCCATTGAGCACTGGTTTTCCATTCGTCTATACATTAAAGACACCACGCTTGGTTCAAATTGGAGGAGAAGCCCAATTGAGAACTCAACCAGATTTCACTCAAATCGCTGAAGATGTTATTCGTGTACCAAAATACTTGAATGTAACCGCTGACTTAACATTCCTTTTCTCTCAAATGTCCGATGCTAAAGTTGGTTTCACAACACCATTCAATCATGAACGTTTCATTGCTGGTTATCAAAAGAAATTCCAAGTATATTTCCCAGTTCAAGTTGATGCTGATATGGATATTGTTAACAAAGAAATTGTTACTGAATTCCGTCCTCAATATGAAAAGAAAGACAACAAGATTGCTCATGCTAGTTGCTGGCCATACACTGCCCAAAAAGACATTGTAAATGTTCGTCCAGTTGCTGAATCAAAGAACATTAAATTAGTGCACACTCGTCGTACACAAAAAATTGATGAAGTTATTGGTGCTGCCGTTACTGGTGTTGCATTGCGCTTCCAAGGAGAATTCGACATCAAATTCATGGATATGGCTGAAGCTTGGTTCCGTTTACAACGTTATGACTTACTCTCAGCATTGATGTTCCCAACAACAACAAAAACCAATGAATTCTACAACTTTAACTTGGACTATGATTTGGATCGTACAACTACTAAACTTATCAGATTCAGTATGTCATACAATGAAACAAACTATGATGAAGAATATCAAAGAACTGATATCAAACATCCAAAAGCCCGTCATGGTTATGCTGGAGATTACAATGAAGAAAATTTGGCTCAAGCTGACTCTTTGTCACCATTGAGTGAACGTCGTCAACAACGTTTCTTACAAAATGCTGCCGCTGGTATCCGTAACAGTGATTCTAAAGTTTGGGACTTTACTCTTCAATTCCAAGGAACACGTGAAGCTAAATTCGTTGCTACTTTTGCATGGGCCTCAAGTCCAGTTGATGAAAAAGAACGTTTCCTCGCTTTCTTCTCTGCCAATCCAACCAAGGAAGCTCAACGTCAAATGTGCTTGTCAGTTACAAGCCGATTCCCCAATGTTCCAGTATTGAACTTTAACAATGCCATGAAATTCGATGCAACTTCACAATTGGACATGCAATTGAACTTTGGAGAAAAATGCCAAGGTGGTGAACGTATTTCAGTTAAAACTCAACTTGAACAAACTGAAGAACGTAAAGACTGGCTTCGCAGACATCCACTTGCACAGTTATGTCAACGTCAAATGGCTCAAGGAGATTATCTTCTTCCAGCTTGTCTTAATGTTACTCGTCGTGCTAATGTTTTGAACAAATTTACAACTGATGTTACTTATGATGTATCAACCAAAACAAAGAATGTTACAATGAAGGTATTTAACATTTTACGTGTTGTTGGATTCCCATATTTGGAAGAAAACACTATCAAGGTTAACAACAAACAAGGAAAAATGCAATTACAAATGGAATTGGCACCTGATATGGAATCATTCAATGTTACCATTCGTGCACCAACTCTCGAAGCTGAATTCAAGAATGTTCGTCTTGAAGATCGTTTTGTTCGTGCTGCTTTAGCAATTCATCCAACTATCTCAATGCCAGAACATGTTGCACTTGTTGCTACTCGTGATCAATGGTGGTCTTCTTGTACAGTTGGACAAAACTATTTGAACACTTTTGATAATCGCACAACTCGTGTAGAATTGGGATCATGCTGGCATACACTTATGATTAACACTGATAATGAAGAACAAGAACACAGAATGCACATGGAAAACGGTAATGATAATGATGAAGATGAAGAAATTGCTGTTTTAGTACGTGATGCAACTGACAACCAAAAAGAACTCATGATTGTCATCGGACAAGAAAATGAACCTGATTATGTTGTTCGTTTGACACCAAACGGAAAACAAATGCCACGTGCTTTTATCAATGGAAAAGAACAAAAATTATCACAAAAATACGCAATTGAAATGTACACTAATGATGAAGATGATGAACAACCTAAAGTTCGCATTTTTGCTCTTCCCGGCAATGAAATCCAATGTGATGTCCGTGATGGTGCATTAAAGGTTATCTATGATGGTTATCGTGCTCGTCTCTTGGCTGATTCAACTTATCGCGGTGATGTTCGTGGATTGTGCGGTACTTACAATGGAGAAGGTGAAGATGATTATCAAACTCCAGAAAACTGCATCGTTCGTAGAGATCGTCACTTTGTTGCCTCATGGGCTATCACTGATGAAGATTCATGCGAAGGACCAGCCAAAGCATGGAAATTGGAAGCTAAAGAAGCTGAATGTTTTGAACGTGAAACCTTAACTGGAAACATCTTTGCCGACCAAGTAGAAGGCCGTAAACATTGGCGTCCAAGCAGTGTCAACATTGATGACGATTCATCCTCATCATCTTCTTCCTCTTCATCAAGCAGCAGCTCATCATCATCATCTGAATCTGATTCCGATAGTGATTCCGATAGCAGCAGTTCATCATCTGAAGAAGACACAACTACCGATCAACGTTCATTCACTAAAAAAGTAATCATCGAACGTAAATTCCTTAAACGTAATGAATGGGACTCTGAAGATGAATGGCACGGAAGTGACAAACCATTCTCTGGTACTTGTGGCCTTGAACATCAAGTCTTGTACAGACGTGAACGTGGACAACTTTGCTTCACAAAACGTGCTGTTCCACGCTGTGAAAATGGCTGTGTTGGACAAAAGAAGATGGTCAAATACGTCGAAGTCCATTGTCGTGATGAAAGCGACCAAGAAGCTCGTACATGGATGAAGATGATTCAACGTGGAGAATCACCTGACATGAGCAACATGTCTGTCACTAGATCAGAAAAAGTCTATGCTCCAACTGAATGTGTCCGTTCTGCCTAAGAAGGATTTTTATTTCAACATGAAAAGTAGTTAAAATTTTAGTAACTTATTAGTAGTTTCCAGTAGTTGAACCAAAAAGAAAATGTTATAAAAAATATAAAATCAATAAAAATGTTAGTCTTCGGACAACAAAAAAAAAAATATTTCATTTACAAATGTCCATAACGTCTTAAAATGATTCTGATTAACATTAATCACCATTTCATGCCTCACCTCAACAAAAAAAACCTTAAAATCAAAATTACACACTTACAAAAATTATCTGACACCTTTAATACTATAATTTGCATAAAAAACTGCATTACAGTAAATATAATAATGCAAGTCATTAAAAGAAATCTGTCACATTATTTGATCATCACAATTATTTTCCTTGCAATTTATCTTCAAAATCTGCGTGAATACAATTTTTTTCGTTTCATTTGCAATTTTTTGGATGACAGAAACGTATTTAAATGTTTACACCTTTCATTTAAGACAAATTATTGAGTCAATCATGAATGACGCATGTAATGAAACAAAATAAATAAGAAAAAAAAACAGATCCAAATTAAATATAAAAGAAGAATGAGCCTTTCTTTTGAAAATTATGTAAAAAAAAGTATTTTAAAAGGTGATAATTGACAGATATTTTGTCGTTCTCCGTGATTATTAACATTTTTTTGTATGTTGTCCTGTTTTACATGCTGATAGAATGTACAAAGGAATTGAAAGTGAAACATATTTAAAAACGTGTCAATTAGTGAGAATTATGTGATAATTATGGCTGATTATCTTTTAAATAAATAAGGAGAAAAATAAATATTTTTCAAAGAATTCCATAATTATAATTATGTGTTGAGTTAAAAATGGATCTTGCCATGGGCTAGAATTTTGTGACAAGTGACGTTGAGCGTTTAACTGGATTCAATGGTTTTGAAAATAAATGATAAAATTTAATCCTTCAACAGGAGAATTTTCATAAAAGATAATTTGATACGTTCTTACAAATTTTTTGAATTCAATTTACTACAATTACACAGCAAATGTAACAAAAGTGTAAAGGAACAATGCAATTTTTACAGAAATTACCCAGAAGCGAAATTTTTTATTTATTTATTTTATTAAAGCATACAAATAATTTATATTTTCCACTCTATGAAGATATTTTAAAGTTGTAATGCGCTTCCAGAACCTTTCTGACAATGCAACGTTTATGAAATGAGATCATCCAAAAGATTTTTTTTAATAATTTTATTCTTGCATTGTCAATGAACGAAATTTTTAATGGCACTTTCATAACAAGTTCAGTTCCCCATGCAATAAAAGTTGAAAATGTCCCGCAAACACCCCGCAATGACACCAATATCAATTTTTCGTAAATTTCTTACTCCAAATTACGTAAATTGTATTCAAACGCCAAGCGGAAAAGCCTGTTAGTGAATTGAAATACCTTGAAAGTGAACGTTTTCCACTTTTATTGCCAAAATGAATGTAAATGTGCTTTTGAAGAATATTAAAAGTTACTGCTTTTCAATTTAATTCCTTTTCATTATTATTATTTATTATAATTGTGGTGGTTGATTATTGATTTCTGTAAAATGCTGCAGTAAAACGACGATTACTTGGTACATTAAAACCTTTTTTTTGTAAAAAAAAAAATCATACAAAAGAGTAAAAAATTAACAGAAAAAACAGCAGTAAATGTGATACGATCGTATTGTTTGTTTCTGATAAATTACACCCATGTTACTCTCCATGGGCGATTTATTGCTTTTTATTTATTGTATTTACTTATTCAAAAAATGAAAACAAAACACAAAAAAAAACAAACCATATAAAATAATAATAATCAGAATAATGAATGTAACACGATGGGAATTTAAATTCAAAAGAAACCCTGCCTTAAGTGAAAATTTGTGGAGTTTTACAGACAAAAAGATATTCGTTCAATAAAAATCATATTAAAAGACCTCCGATTAACAATAAGCTTCAAAATCCGCTTTATTAAGGTCAAAACCACAAAAAAATTGTTTTAAAGAGAATGTTTACGTGTCACCTAATCATATCTAGAGAAAAAAAACCTTAATAAACATTCAAAAACTCGTTTAAACCAATCACAAATCTCACAATATTATAAAATTCATGCATGGCCATTTTCAATTCTAACTTTTAATAACACACACACTTTAAATGACTCAAATGCAATTCTAAAAATCACATAAATTACATTCAAAGTACATTGAAATACACACTCATATATGAATTCGTTCACTTAAATAATTTTAAATGTAAAAACATTGAATTTATTGTAAAATGAATGAAACATAAAATTTTTTTATAAGTAGCCAATCTAAATTCTTCTAGTGTTATGAGACAAGTGTGTGATGTTATTGGTGAATTATTTTTTGTATGTATGTAAAGTGTTGATTAAGTGAATTTTGTTGAGTGGGGATTATGAATGTGACGTGACTTCCAAATTAATTAGGGAATAGGTGTCGATTAATGGCTGAAATTGAATTGAAAGTTAAAATTTGACATTTTTTCAATGAAAATGGTGCATTTTTCGTCTTTGTCAAATGAAATTTACATATTCAAATGCCTTTTGTCCTCTTAGGATAGTGATGCTGATTCACAAGGGATACGAATCATGGAAAGTATTAAACGTCTCATATCTCATTAAAATTTTGTAGTTTTATCATTAAATCTTAGTTATTCTGAATTAAAATGTAAGACAAAACTGAAACTAATTAACGATCACGACAAACAGTACTTTTGTCGGTACATCCTTATACCAATCTTAAAAGATTCACATCAACCATCATAAGTCACGAGCACAAATTTATAATTAGTCTCCTTCTCACACACACACACACACTTCATACATTAAATTGACTTAACATTTAACTTTAAAGTAGCAAAATTGCAATAAAATATCAGTTTTAATGTAAATGATACCATCAAACACGCATCTCCTTCATTCAAGACCAATTTAAAATACACTCGAAACAACTGACAGGATAAAATTATGTTCAAAATGCACGAAATCCACACGAATCTTGTCATGATTATCAAAATGGAATTATTATTACTGTTTAACTAGTAGTTGTCCGTGTTTCTCGTTGAGAATTCATGGAAAAAAATATAAAAATAAATAAAATTATACTGAAACATGATAATTTGTTCACTTGTTGCCGTTGAATTTTTTTTTGTTCTTTTTATTTTTTAATTTTCATGATTGAAAGAAAGTTTAAGGGGAAAAAAATAGCTGAATAATAATTGTCAGTATGTCACATGAGTTTAATTGAGTATCGTAAGTGTGAGTGTGTTGAACAGAGTCCAAATAAAAATCCATCTTTTTCGTTTTAATAAAAAAAAAACTTTTTTCTCATTTAAATTAAATTTCAGATAAAATGCACGCAAATTTAAATTTTTTTTTGTATTTCATAAGAAAAAATTCGCTATTACAGACGGTTTTTCGGCCGTCACTCCACATATAACACTGTCCATAAGCCATAAGGATTTGTCAAAACTCATTAAGTGGGCTCATGGATTGGGCTCCAGAGCCTTAAAAGCCTAAAAACCGTTAAAAACGGTTAAAATTTTTAAAAAATTGATAATTTGTTTTGTTGGATGGAGAAGATTACTAAAATGAACTTTAACTCATTAGCTCTGAGATTTGGCTCAAGAATTAGGCTCTAAAGCCTTCAGAGCCCGAAAACGGTCAAAAACCCAAATGTCCAATTTTTTATACAAAAAATCTCAAGGTGGTGGCTTTTTTCCTAAAAATGTCAAAATGGTGGATTTTTTCGAAATGGCGAAATTTTTCAAAATTATGGATTTTTTCAAAATGGCGGAATTTTTAATAAAATTTCAATTCAAATAAAATTTAATTTTATTCAATGAAACGAATCCCATCGAAACGCACTTTTCTAAACTGCTCAGTGGTCAGAATTTCTCATTTTTTATTGTAACTGAGTGTTTTTAATCTGATTTTATTATGGCATAAAAAAAATATTGTGAGTTAAATTGTTCTACAATGTTTAAAGAAAGGAGTCACGTATTGTTTTTATTTAAAAATTTTACTTAAAATAATTAACTTTCTTAAGAAATTTAAAAAAAACGTGCTTTCAAGTGCAGATTTTTTTGTAATTTAATCCCCAAACGAGCTCAAATAATCTTAAAATCACGTCAATTGCTTATCTAATTGAATTGTCAATTAAAATTAGGCACGAGCTTAATTTGAATGCTTTTAATTTTAAATGGTCTTTTACAATGCTCACATAATATGCTCAATATTAAAAAAATCGATTTTAATTGAGTAGAGAAAAGAGTAATTAGCATAATTAAATGACACACATGACCAAATAAATTATGATCAAAGGCTTTTATTATTATTTTTATTCAAAGTATGCTATCACAATGAATTGACATTTCAATAATCAAAGCAAGACATGATTTTTTATTGCATAAATTTAACTGAATTCACGGTTAATCAAATAAAAATTAAGAGATAATTTACTTATAAAGCCAGACAACGAGATCCGACCACCAATAAACCACTTTTGATGTGTGTCACATTTTGCATGTATACGAAAAAAACGTCAGTTAATTGAAATATTTCAAAGATATTTTATTGTTTTGATATGTTTTAGATTGACCTTTCTGATATAATAATAAATCTGGTTGTTAAATCCATGTACCAGTTTGAGTTTTTTTTTAAACCGCGAATTTTAATTAGAGAAAGTTTATTATTATGATTATTTTAAGTGTCAACTAGTCACCTGCCTGTAAATTGATTGGAGTTATGTTAAGGTCAGACATTTGTAAGAAAAAAATACAAAGAAAATTATCACCAATATTTTAATTTAAATGAAAAAAAATTGTTATAAACCTGAATTGCATCTTCCAATGAAATATTTCATAATTTTATGCAACACAATTATTCATGCAAAATTTCACCTGTCTGCAAATTTATATTTTTTTTTCATTTAAAGTTTTTTGTTGTCTCGCATGAAAATCATCTTCACAACAAGAAATTTTAACATAAAAGGTGTGTCATTTATAAGATAACTGAAATTATTAATATTATTTTTAATAGTGGTCGTGCTGTCAGGAAAAATTTAAAATTGTAAAATTCCATTAATTCAGTCTTCGATGAGTCAATAATTTTGTTTTCAATAATCAATAATTTAAATTTATAAGTTTTTGAAAATTAAAAATTGGTCAAGGTAACAAAAAAAAAATGACGGTTAAAATTATAATTTTGTTTGAAAAGGTGATTAAAATTTAAATTTCAACTGATATGTTTTAAATGTTCTTTGAATTGAAATATTGTCTTAAAATTCTTATGAAAAAAATGAGAAATGGGAACCAATGGGCAATTTAGAAGAGTGCATTTTGGTTCATTGAATAGCATTTAAAGTTTTATCCGTAAATAAATATATTTAGCCTACTGTAGTCTTAACATAACAATTTGCTTGGCAAAATTTTTAAACCATCCGCCATATTGGTCATTTTAAAAAATTTCATTAAAAAATCCACGATATTGGAAAATTTAAAAAAATCCGTCAATTTGGGCAAAATTTTCAAACAAATCGGTCCTTTTGATAAATCTTAGAAGAATCGGTCATTTTAGAAATTTAAAAAAATCGGACAATTTAAAAAATATCATAAAAAACCACCATATTGAAAAATTAAAAAAAAAAATCGTCAATTTAGGTAAAATTTTCAAACAAATCTGTTATTTTGATAAATTTAAAAAAAATTCGTCATTTTAGAAATTTAAATAATTAATTCGAAAATTTTGATTTAAATTTATTTTAACGTTTTCTGACATTTTACAGGCCTTGAGAGCCCTAGAGCCCAAACCCAGGACTCTTTTTTCAGATAAGAACAATATGGTAAAGATAAATTTAAAAAAAAAAAATCAAAAGAGCTGAACTTCGATAAAAAAAAATCAAGCGACGAACCGTTAAATATAATTTTTGAAAAATATCAATTTCATATTAAACTGACAAAGTAACTGCAGTAAAATTTTTTTCATTTTTTTATCAATATTCCATTAATTAATGCATAAAAAAAGTATAAAATCTAGTTTCAGCATAAAAATATAACATACTTTTTCTTAAATATTAACATCATTAATCATAAAATGAAATAAAAATTAATTTCTCTTCATCAATATTATTATTACTTTTCAATAAATATTAAGAAAAAAATCAATCCACACACATTTTTTTTTCTCTTTTAATTTTGTGAACAGTTAAATTTTAAACGAAACAGAGAAACAGGTGTAATAAAAACAAATTAATGACAAAACTCGAACTCTGCTTGATATCACACACACAAAAATAGCTACAAAAATTTAAAAATAACTTAAATAAAAAAAAAAATATAAACAAAATGACAAAATTTGTATGCGAGAAGAAAAGGAAAACATCGAAAAATTGACAAAAAATACACACAAAATCGATTCATTTAAACAGAAATCGATAAAATGAAATTTAACACGAATAAACATGAAACGAAATTTTGTTAAATATTTTTTTTAATTAAAGTTATTATTGTAGCAAATGTATAATAAAATGAATAATAAATAAAAAATTATTTTTCGATTTTTTTATTTTTTTTATGAATTTTTTTTTTTTTGAAGTAAGTAAATAAGTAAGTGCTTTTATTAATAATAATAATAATTACTGTTATTTAATGCAAAAAAAAGTGTTCGAATTTACATTTTATGTTAATTTTTGTCACTGCTCTCACTTTTTATTGGGATTAAAAAAGAATTAAAAAAACAAAATTTACTCACTTGATTCATAAAAATTTTATTAAATCCTTCGGAGGAGTGTTTTTCGTCCCCCAAAATTGCACTCATTTCCGAAATAATTAACCACCGTAATTTATCCCGTCGTACTTCCAATTCCATTGCACTACACTGAACATCTGCATTTTTATTTGCACTTTGATTATTTTCATCGAGTCCACCAATGCCCATTCCCACAATTAAATTATTTAAATTTTGTATTGATTCCTTTTCTTTATTCAATTTATCATTATTAATTTTATTTTCACTCTCATTATTTTCCTCTTGAATCATTGAATTTTTTCTCGTATTTTCATCACACAATTTTTCACTTTCAATTTCATCTTTACACATAATTACACAACTACTTTCAGCTAATTTTTCATTGGATGGACTCGATTTGAGAATTGAATGTAAATTTGCATCTTTTACACTGGAATCTGAGTGAATTGACCATTTTCTTTCGTTTGGAAAGACACTTGATGGTGCTAATTTATCAATATTTTCATCATCATCACTTTTTATTTCTTGTAAAATTTCATTTTTTATATCTTTTGATATTTTTTCATCAATGGGCGATGACTCGACACTGATATTTTTTCCTGCCCTATTATCAATTTGATCATCACTGACACTTTGATGTAGGCTTTGCACATAATTTGTATTTTTTTGAAAGGCATAATCAAATGGTGATATAAAACTTTTTTCATTTTCCTCGGGGTTTTCCGAATCTTTTTCACTATTTTCAATATCATTTTCATTTGATTCAGGTAACTCATCGGAAAATGACACTTTTTTTGATGATTTTGGTGGAAATTCGGGACTTCCTTGAATTGGGGTCACCGATTCCATATTTTAATTTTTTTTTATTTAAATTAAATATTAATTTTAATATAATTTAACATCTTTTTCCTTATCTTACACTTAAATATCCGAAACGAGACCGAAATCGACCGTAAATATGTAAAAAATGCTGAAAAAGGACACAAGCACAGGTCACGAGATCAATTTTGAATGTACAGTGTGTGTATATATACAATGTATGTAGAATGAAAAAAAAATTAAAATAAAAATAGTTTTTTTGTAATTCAATTTTTTGCTTTTAAGAGAGAGATCCGATGTTGTTAAGACAACGACACAACCAAAACTGATGTGAAAAATTAATAAAATAGTTTATAGAGTCTCTAAAGACATAAAATAAATTTATATCGTTACTTGTACAATTTACTTGTCTTCTAGGTATGTAATTTTACCTGTACATGTGTGTTATCGTTTCACGTATGATAAACGGCTCAGCCCTCTGATTTTTCTCTCTCTTCTTTGATAATTTATTAGCATTTTTATATTATGTGTGTATTTCATTCATGGTTAAAATGCAAAAAGCCGGTCGAATAAATGTGTTATTTTTCTTCTTATTTTAGTGAGAAGCAAAAAAAAAGCTAAATAAAAATAAAAATAAACAGAAGAATTTATCTACGATTAATTTATATTATGTAGTGAAGATTTAGTTGTCGTTACATTCTCTCTCTTTTTTTTTCTTAACTTAAAATGATTTCAATCCAGCATTTAAATGTTTCATTGCTCAAAAGACTACTAGAGGACAAAATGTATAATTTCATAGGTGATAACAAACATGCAATTGTAAACATTTTTCTCTCATTTACTTGCAATTCTGCAATAAAAACGTTAAATCTATGTTTAATACGTGATTTGACTTTTTTTTTCCTTTTGACTTAAATGATGATAAATTTTCTTGGATTTCAAGTAAAATATTTATTGTTGTTAACATATTTTGAATATTTGAACTTCTTTCGGTTTAAATTGCAGTAAAATACGTGGATTGTGTCATCAGGAAATCGTTTTATTAAGCAGATTTTCATTTGAAAGATTTTTTTCAATGAATCATAGGGAAAAGGCAAATCTGATTTCAGCGCCTCTGCAGTTGTGTGGCGAGAAAATGAACTAAAACATATTTTTACGTTATCTATTTATTTTTCTATCTATGAGACAGCAGTTTCTTATACATTTTAATTAATGTGGTCTACAATATTATCATAGTTTTAATTTGCAAGTTTTCAAGAAGGTATTTCTTCTACCAAACATTGAGCAGTTCATTTGGATAATCTAGAGGTTTTTAATTTTTAATCACATTACACCATTCTACCAGTCTATTCAAATCGTTTTGAAGGGCTATTTGATCATCAATGTTGTTATTGAGTTGATAAATAAAACAAACAAAAAAGGGCCGAAGTGGCCACCCTGTGGGGCACTTGATAAAGCATGGATCTCTTTAGAGTGCTCCACACCTGTGACAACCTTCAGTTTCCTTTCAAAGACATACGAAAGACAAAAGCGCCTTTTTCTTATTGAAATGATCAATCATACGAAGGATGATCTTTAAACGTAAAAATAATAATAACGATAATCACTTGTTCAAGACACATTTTCGCTAGATAAAAAAATGAAAAAAAAATTAATAAGCACTTAAAGTTGGAATGTCGATCAATTTCCTGTGGTATCTGCACATTTTATAACGATTTCAATGCAATTTTTTGTGATCAAATTTTTTCTGTTGTTTGTCCCATTTCCAGTGAAATTTGAACTCACGATTGACTCATCAGAGCGATCTCTAAAGTTATTTTAAAGATCTCACATGGTTGAAGGTATTTTTTGAATCTAAAATCATAACGTTTGAAATTTCTCAACTTTTCCTTCCAAAAAAACATTGAAATAAGATGAATGATGACCACAATGAAAGTCTTACATTAAAATGTGCAAAACCCATTTATTTGAGATAATAAAATAAGCATCATTATTAACCTTAATTACTATCAATTTTTTATGATTATTTATTTTACTTTTTTTTCATCTCACAAGACTCGTGTATCACAACTTTATTTTATTGTATCAACACCCTTTTTCCGTTAAATTTATCCTCTCTCTCTTTCATTAATTTAATAACAATATAATAATCAAAATGTACAGATAAAAAAATAAATTGAACATTCACAAGAATATCAAGAAAGCAATAATTATTGGTGTCTGTCCTCAGCTCTGTTGTTCCAATAAATTTCATCATTTCTTATACCTTACACTTAAAATAAATTTATAAAAAAAGTTAATTCCACATATAATGAACTTAAATGTAATGTAAAATTAATACATTTTGATTGAATCTTAATTTGTGGTGTGATTTCGATAGTTATTGTATACAAGAGAATCAATTTGTAAAATTTCATGTTAATGCAAAGCTATAATTGGATATTTTCATGGTGATCATTATTCATGTTCTGATTTACTCATCGATTTTAGTCGTAAAATCACTATTCAACAACTCAACGAAATGAAATCATAATAAGCAAGGTAACCGATGGTGTCACTTCATTATCTTGTCATTTTCATTTGCGCACATTTCAAATGTGATCGAAAAAACATGAATTAAGTATATCAAGTGAGTAAGCAAGTAAATATTAAATGTAAAGGGAAGGTAAATTTAATATTTTTAATTTACTTAAACTCACAACAAACTTTTAAATGCAAAAAAATAAAACATGTATCGCACACGATTTGATTGAATTGAATATTGAATGAAAATGAACTACTGTGTGTGTGCTTAAGTTACTGTGATTGGCTGACCAGAATTAAAACTATTTTTTATTTATTGTATAATAATAATTATTTTTTGGTTTGTTACGACGAAAAAAATGCATGTATAAAATGTTGTGAGTAACTAATAATTTTAAAATGGTTGAAAAATATTAAAGTGCAACTGCGTGCCTGACCTTGTTTTAACCTGATGCCTTGTAGCAATACGAGAACACACGAGTTTTGTGTGATAATAATTTTAAAGTTCATATGGTGTGTTTTTATTTTATTTTGTGTAATAGAGTTATTTACGAGTCATAATGGCGACTGTTTTTCATAATGTTGAATGTGCTTCAGTATTTTTTTGTTGAATTTTTATCATAAAGTTAATTTGTCTATTGGATCATTTTTCGTCTTTTTAGTGCGATTTTTTTTGAGATATCTTTTGGATCTCAAAAAAAATCAAATGGCTCTCGTGCGTCCGTTCATCTGTGTCAACAAAATGACAGCCTTTTTCAAAATCACGGGATTTTCAATAATGGCGGAATTATTGAAAATAGCCGACATTACCGAAATTGCAAAGAACCACGATAGTTTTCACATTTTGCGGAAAACCGCAAAAACCTGTGGAAAATCGCAAAAAGTGAATAAATTTACCCGAATCACGGAGCGCCATGGAATTTTCGCATGTGATTCTTGACTCTTACATCCCTTTAAAGGATATCAAAGGTCTCCTTAGACAAAAATACAAAAAATTCAACAATTTTGCTCAGTTTTAATTAAGATCCATTCCATTTTAGAAGACGCACCATCACTAAAATATGCAATAAAAGTTCATTTTTCATTTAAAAAAAAAACCAATTTAAAAAAAAATGCCCAAAAAAAACATGTTCAAAAATTGATGACGTAAAATTAATATCATTATTATTATAATCATGAAAATTATTATCATTATTATTAAAATTAACTTCATTATGTTGATTTTTTTGTATCATATTCAAAATCATATGTGAAAAAAATCGTGCAATGTCAATTATTATTCGTTTAATGTTTGTTTAAAGCTGTTTTATTTAATCATATCATATTATCTTGAAAAATTATTGAAATAAACTATTATTTTCTGATAATAATATTTTACTTATTATCTTAAAATTTAAAAAATATAAATTTTTATTTTTTTCATTTTAATGTAGAAAGAAAAGAGAATTTTTAAAGTAGAATCAACTTTTTTATATAACAATGCAATATAATGACAGTCAATTATATTGAAAAATATAAAATTACTTAATTTGTAAGTGAAAATTGGGTTTATTTTAATTTTAAATTATGATTTATGGACTTTAAATTTAACATTTTATGTGTTTTAACGAAAATCTGAAGGCGACAATCAAATATTTTGTTTTGATTTCAAGAAGCATTATTTTTCCTCCGCTTAGTCATCATTAACCTTATTTCCTTTCTAAGAAAAGTAAATTAAAATAAAAAATAGATCACTTAACTCTATATTAAATAAAAATATTAATAATAATAATAATAATCAACTAATCGCCCCTTACATCATCATCGTCTGACAACGTCATATTCGTACTTGTCGTGTAATTTTATTAGCATTACTTTTATTTTTATTAATCAACAACAAAAATATCATTACTTAGAGGCATTCACCTTCTTACTTATAAATAAATAAATAACTAAATACACCTAAAGCAATTTTTTTGTTTTGGTTTGATTTGGATGAATATAGAAAAAAAAATTATAAAATAATTTTATATTAAAACGCTATAAAATAATAAAATCAAAAGCGAAATTTATATTTAAGTGTCTGTTTTAGATCATAAATTTAGATAAGATACGAGCTTGTTCTATGAATGAGTATGAGAAGTTCATTTGAAATTTATAAAATGTCTTGTTTGTGAGAGATTAAGAAAGAAATAAAAAGTGTACAGCGGATAAGCAAATCTGACAAAACAAATAAAAATAATTAATATGTGTTTTTATTTTATTTTTGATATTCTGATAACGTTTGTCAGGTTTAACCAGTTAATTATTGGAAGTTCACTATTCAACTGCAGGCGTGTAAGAAATTTTACAGAAAGAATTTGAATAGTTTTTCTTCAATTGAAATTGAACTAGAAATTCAATAAAAATGCAGAGCTAAGTCTCAAATAGTATTTTTCATTTAAATTTAAATGGAAATCATTACTTTGACACATTCTGAGCATATGAAAATCAATTTATGGTTAAATTGATTTGAAAACACGTTGATTATATTTGGAATTTTAGAAAAATTATGCGAAGACAAAATAATCAACGTCAATTATTTGCATCGCACACCATCAACCATGGAATTGCATTAAATTAGCATTCACCTGATATTTCCAACGAGTTGATTGAACAACATTTCTTCAAATTTCGTCTAAGAAGAAAGTATTTTAATTGCAGAAAATCGCTCAATTTTCTAGAATCCATTACCGCTTTTTCAGCGATTGAACTAGAGAATGGCTTAGGATTGTGGAGAGAAATAATGGTCTGAAGTTTAGTAGAAAGAAACCAAGTACATGTGCCTTTCTTTTTCAAGTTGATTTTGTTGGTCCATTGAATACAATTAAGCTTGATGGAGAACTACTAAAGTTAGCAAGGGAAGTTAAATACCTCGGCTAAAAACTGCTACTGATGCTACATCGACAAATTATGTGCAGCACCGAATACAAGCAGGGTGGCCCTAATTGAGGTCAGTAGAGTCTTTGTGACAACAGAATGCCCATCAAACTTATAGAAAAAATATAGCAACTTTATTTTAAAATTTTTCAATTTATTTCAACACCGTCTCCTTCACAATCACATGTTCCCAATCATTTTCTCCCCGATATCATTGTCAATGTTCACGTTGTCGTACAAAGTATCCGCCGCCACCACCATCATCAAAAAGAAAACAATAAAAACAACCGTTAAAACCACCGCTTAAAACGTTGACATTCATGTTAAAATTAGAGAACCACCAAACTCAAAGCCAAAGTGCCTCAGATATGCAGGAGAATTTCAACAAAACTAAACACGATGCCAAACAATAGAACTAGAAAAATTCAAGAGCACTTCAATCAATCAGGATAAAAATAACAGCAACTATTGTAACAGGCAACATAGAAAATACAATCATCAATATAATAATGATTTACCAGCTAAAATGGCCAGAAGAATGTAAGAAAATAAAAAAAAAAATATACTTTACCATTACCCATTACCATACTTGGGAGAAATCTTCCAAAAAGAAAAAGAATTTTGAAGTTCATTGATTAGTGTGTGTTTTTTTTATATTAAATATATAATATATTCATGATTTGAAAATAGGTCATCGATCTGGTCTATTTTTAATGCACTTTACGTGTATTTGAAAAAAATGTGAGTATTGTGAACGCTCATGCTCTGGCCTAATGCGTAAACATAACGGAATTTTCCAAAACCGCCTATTTTCTAAAATCTATTGCTGCTTATTCAATGGATGAACTAGAGAATGGCTTAGAATTGTGGAGAGAAGCTTTTTAAAACAATGGTTTTAAGTTTAGTCTAAAGAAGACTGAGTAAATGTGCCTTATTTTTTCAACTCAAGATCTAGTTGGTCCATTGAATACAATTAAGCTTGATGGACAACTACTGAAGTTAGCAAGTTAGTTTAAATATCTCGGCGCGGTAATTGCAACTGATGATACATCGTCAAAAAATGTTCAACACCGAGTAAAAGCAGGGTAGGGTAGGGTCGATAAGAAGATTGATGAAAGACAAGTTAGATGGTATGGCCATCTGCTTAGAAGACTTGATAACCACATCACCAATAGAGCAAAATCAATGATGGAGCCTGTAAGACACCGTGGAAGACCAAAAAAACATGGATAAGAAATGCCAAGAAACGATCAATAGCCATGCCCACCGAAGGAGCACAAAATAAAAGAATCTGAAACCGGAGAACACGAACGAGACAAATTATTGATATTGACCTGATATTGAAATTCTATTAGATCTGAACATGTCTGTGAAATCTATTCAATCATTTCCTCGTCGAAAACATCAGGTAAATTAAATTATCACAGCATCACAACAATTTCATATTCATTTATTCATGAATGAATTACGCATGTTTCTAAAAAGCCAACTCTATGAACTCAATTCTTTCAATTTCTGCGTTTAAATTTGAATTAAATTAACATTTTAAGATCATTTTGTTTAACATTCAAGTTAACATGTGTCTTTTGTAGCGTTAACAATTATTATTGAACTTTTATAGGACATCTGTAAGTGTCTGTGTGTGTGGTTTGATTTGAAATTCAAAAATAAAGAGAAGAAAACATAAAATTTGAATATTGTTTAAGAGATTGAAATAAATGGAGGAAAAAAACATTCACTGAACATTCACTTTTCTTTTAATGTTTTTTTAAAATAAATATAATAAAATTTTACTCCAATAATAATGACACCAAATTAAAGTCAAAAAAGTAAGTAAAAAACGGATTATTTTTTTTTATTTATAATAAACACATGTCAAATTATTGTTTTCTTAATCCATGCAATTCTTCGATATTCTTTCACTTCTTTAAAAAATCAAAAAAGGAAAAAAAATACTGATAAAATAAAGAAATGTAATAATGACACAAAAAAATTGGTTAAAAAAACATTCATTTAACATGATTTTCAATTTGAGCCGAATATTTATTATATGATTTTTTAAACATGAACTTTAATGTACCATTTTTTTGTTGTTAAAAATATTTGAAATCACAAGTTTTTGTATGTTTTTGTTAATTTTTAATACAGGAAATGGACATTTTATTACATTTCATATTATTATCAGCTTAAGTTGGCTTTAAGACAGAAATTTATAATAAGAGAAAAAAAAATTTACCGATAAAGCCGAACAAAAAATTGCAAAACAGAAGTTAATTTGTTGCAAAACAAAAAAAATCATTGCTTTGAATGAGTTAAAATAAAATTTATTTGTTTCATTGTAGTGAAAAATTACAATGCAAAGTTTGAAATGGGAAAATTAATTTTTAAAGTGAATGTTGATTGACTCAGAAAGTTATGCGAAGAATTGGGCATTAAAACGGCGTAACAATAAATTTCGAGGTATTTCGATACTGATTTTATTATTTTATGGCTTTTGAGATTATTTTATTTTTAGCCTTTAAACCAAATTTTAAGCATGAGAGCACTGTAATAATTTAGTGAAATGTATGAACAAAGGAGATTATTAAAAGGTATTTTATTTATTTTGTTTTCATGTTTTATTTTTTGGTTAACAGTAATTTTTTATTCAATTCAGATGTAATTGATACCTTTTGTGTGTTTTATTTGACGTTTACAATTTTATTTTGGTCAATTTTTGAATTTTATTTAAAAAATGTATGTTAAACATATAAAAAAATCAAGGCAGGTTATTTGGCATGAATGGACTCCGATTAAGCCCTAGCTTCGCTATTTAGAAACGATCCAAAAGGCCACCGAGGTGTTGGGCGCCCCAACCAGAGGTGGATCGATGGCATCCAACAAGACCTGAAAACATTAACAGCAAGCGCACGATAGAGAAACTTGAGGCCCAGTTTAAAAAATGGGCGTAGCGCCGGAGAAATAAGCAATTATGGTCTAAAAATTTGGTTGAAAGCATAAAATGATGCTTTCCCCTTGATCTCTCACCAGCAGTGTGTCAGATTCAAAAAAGGAGATCGAAAACAGGATTTTCGGGAAATTTAACGGTTTTTTATTCATTTTCCCAAGATGCATAATGAAATTCGATAAAATTTCAGAAACACCGGTCCTTAAAGGATGAAATAAGCGAAATTTAAGTGAAATTTCTAATCAAATCACTGCACTGCATTTCAATGCATGTAAAATTCTTATCATCCAATTAAATCTTATCTCCGTACTTTAATTTTTTGTCTTATCACTCAACTAAATCAAGAAAAAAAATTGCTTGAAAGACAGCAAGATTGACACACAACTAATTATTTCTAACAAGACACAAGCAAAACGCACCCATACTGTTATTTTGCCAAGTCAACACTGTGTTTCTCGTCCAGTGCATGCCGCTTACCAGAGTGTTTGTTTGTTGTAAATGCCACAATTTTAGTATCAAAAACATCGATCACTGCAAAAAAAAATAACTTTATATACACACGTTCACATCAAAGTCAATCTAACTGGTAATTAATTTAATTTGTGTACTGAAACATTTAAAAGTGTATTAAAAATTAGACAAACAAGAAAACAATTTTTGTATTGACATTCACTTTCCAGCTACTGTTTAACGCATTTTGTGGTTTTCACATTCATCATTGAATTATAGGGACAAATTTAACCGGAAATTAAAGTCCCAATAATCCTCAAAACAGTAAATCTTCAAATAACGAATCAGATTTTCATCACCACCACCATCATCGTCGTAATTCAAAGATAATTCAATGCACGAGATAAGATAAGTGAATGTCAAAACATGAATTGAATTACCTTGCACTATAACATACATTTTTCATTATATTAAATTTTTTACACAATTACACACAAACTCAACAACTTACAAATTTTATAATAATAATTTAAAATATTAAATGTGTGTCTTTGAATGTGATTTTTATCTGTTGATCGATATTTTTTCGCATAAATATTCGATATTAAATTTTTTTTTATTTTTTTTCATGTGTGTTACAAATCACTCAATTGCAGCAATAAATTTTTTGAATAATAAATTGTTTAAATGTATCAAGATTTTAAAAAACCACAAATAAAGTATCGTTTTCTCACATCACCATGATCATCATCATCATCACAACACATTTAAAAAGTTGGTCATCAGAGACTCGCAGTTAAGTTACATTTAATGTTAAAATAATTTTGAAATAATTGCTCTCTGTTTGCACTGAATTTGAACTAAATCTATCATTTCAATTCAATTCATTCCATTTCATCAATGTGTTTGTTTTCTTAATGTAAAATTAATGAATTTGATGTTACAACAAAAAAAAACAGTTAAGAAGAAGTTAAAATGAATGACGGTCTTCTTTATCTTCTTACTTTGATGTTTAATTGAGTAATTTCCTCATGGGAGTTAAATTTTGAAATGAAATTTAGAGATAAGATAAGAGTTTCACCGCTAAGGGATTTGATTATCAATGAAAAATTATTGAGTTGATGTGTTGATTACCCTCATCATCGGATCATCACTTCATCAAAGTAAATGAAAAATAAAAATAAAAAATATTTGTGTGATTGTGATGCAGGTGTTTTTACACTTCAAGCAGAGAAGACACGTGTATCGGATTATAATTTCAAAAAAAAACTTTCAATTGAAATTTGGTCAATTTAACTCATTTTGATTGTATTTTTTTTGACCTTTACCAACTGTGTATCAACCTGTACGTGTGTATGGATGGCCTCTAGAGCTGTACGTTGGAAGTTCCATTAGTGGTAGCCATTTCAAGGCCACCATCAAAAATTTGATCAAATCAGGTAATCTCAGATTCAAAATTCTTTCAACATTGAACATTTTCAGATAATTTCCTTCTCATTGAGCATAATCTCGTAATCATAAGATGATCAAGCAATGTAAGGAAAAAAAATCACAACATGTACTTAGAAGTTATTCAACTGGTATTTGGATCGTTTTATTTAATTACACCTGGAATCATAAAAATAATTATCAATAATGATAATAAAATAAAAATAAATGCTAATAATTAAGTAGTTAAATTGCAATTTTCGTTCTCTTTTACTTTAAAGGCCTAAAGTTTCCGACGAACAATTTGTGTTGTGAAATCAGATCTAGCGAACAATCAAGAGAAATGAAGCCCAGCTTCTTGATTTTAAATTCAAATTATGTTTTAAGTATGAAATGCAAATAAAAAAAATTTTCCATGAATTTAAATTAAAAAAATGTGTTCGTTGGAAATATCAGTGCAAACACATTTCATTGAAGTAACGTGTACTTAAATCAACAATTTATGCCAAACACACTCCTAAAAGGCGAAGCTGAAACGTGTCTCAATGCAAAATAAGGTTTAAATACATGTTTTTCTTCCTCTCGGATAATTAAAATACTTTAACAATAATATTTTTTTCCCCTGAAATTACAACACAAAAAAAATCATACAAAACTAGAAAAAAGATAATAATTTAATCGGCACGTCATGTCAATTTCACTGTAGAATGAAATGAGCTTTTAAAAAAAAATAAGTGAATATTTTCAGCTACATTCAAGAATTAATTGATCAATTTGTTATCGTTCATGTCCGAATCATGTTTTGGTTGTCATATTGAATGCATTTTGAAAAAAAAAATCATAATTATTATATTTATGAAACTCTATTTTTGGATGGAAATGCCATAATTTGTTGTTTAAAATGACATTAAAATAGGTAATTATGAATTTAATGTTTAATTTAATTTGTTGTTTATAATTAATAATTTTAAATTAAATTAAAATTTGTATAAATCGCATTAATAGCACATTTCTGAAAAATGCCGGTATTGTGGACGGTTCGTCTGTCCGTGTCAATTTTAAAATGGCCCATTAACTCAAAATGATGGAAATTGCCCAAAAATGGAGGATTAATCGAAAATGGCCGAGGGATCCAAAATGGCCGCCTAACCCTAATGGCCAATATTGTTAAAATTATTGAAATTGCTGTGTCTCGTAGAATTCGTTCAAATTTTGAACCCAAAAAACGTTATAAACCATATTTTAAACTTAATAACGATAAAACTCAAATTTGAAGATTTCTTTACTGTCACTGTAAAATTTTGATAAAATTAACGAATTCTATGCAAAGAAATGCGCTCGTTTATTTCGTTCACGATCACGTTTAATTCTTTTTTTCAAGTAGGTTACTATCAATTTGAACTGATAACGCAAAGATCTCAATTAAATATGAATTCAGTTCAATTTTGAAAGTGAAATTTTACTGAAGATCATTTTTGAGAGTCATCGTTGATCAATTCAAGCTAGGTGGCCCCTTTTTCTGAGTTAATTACATCAAACTCCCTCGTCCGTGCCACGATTACACACATTAAGAAGAACATGAAACGTTTTAAATACCATTTAAAGTCACAAATAAATTTTCTTACACTACAAATTTAATATAATAAATAAAATTTTGCACGCATATCAAACAAAAAATTATACAAATAATCTCTCAGTTCACCTCTCATTCACTTTTGAAATGCATGTGAGCTTATAATGCAATAAATTACGCGTGGACGGATGAAATAAAGGCGCGTTTTTGATATTAAATCGCCTTATTATTGCTTTGCAATAAGAATGAAACAGTCAAATTTTATTACAATCCATATATGAAATTTATTTTGAGATGCAACAAAAACATTTAAAGACAACAAAATCAACAGGCAGACACAGAAATCATGGATGGGTGTGATTCAACTTGACATATTGGCTCACTGAAGAAGATTCTTTTTTTTCTTACATGACATTGATCACATATCAAGAAATTAAATATCAAAAGTCATTTAACAATTCATTCACATTTTGCATGTTGTTTAATTTTGTATTTTTTTTTTATTTTGATTTTAAAAAAATTTCAACGCCTTCGAGTTTTGCATGCTGTGTGATGATTTTATAATAATCAACGTTTAAATAACAATAATGATTATATTTGCTGAGTCAGATAATGCAGGTATTGTGTTTTTAAATTTTTTGTACTACTGTAACGAATATTTGAATTATTAAAGGTCATCATCAAATATTGATTGATTAATTAATTGTTTTTTAAATGTTATCAAAGCAAAACAAAAAAAATGTGTTTCAAAAAATATTGACTTTCATTTTGATGGATTTCATGATAAAAATCTAATTATGTTTACAAGTTGTTGGAACAGCCTTCTTTGATAGAGTTATAATTAAAAAAACAATAACGAGGAGTATTCATTAATTTTTTTTTTCATGGTAATTTTTGTATGAAAGGTGAATTTATTACTTAATATGAAATGTGTTTGGTCAAGTAGACGTTGAAAATTGGGTCAGAAGGTTAAATTCATGGAAGGATTTGAAATTTTGATGGTTTGAACCGTGTCTGGCACGTTAAAGGTTTCATATGAGAAGCCGAAAAGCTCTCAGTCTAATCTTCTTTTCGCGTGTCATGACATGTCAGGACCTGGCGCCAACTTGTATGTGGGTATGGAAGGTCTGTAGAGCTGTACGATAGCAGCGTTTCGTTTCGCCAATTTAAATAAAAAAAAATCTTAATTGAAGGCACTTTGGATCATACTTGACATAGACCAAATCTCTTCGCTCTCGTTTTGCAGGAACCAAAATGATTAAATTTCTATGGAAATCGACCCACTGTGACTCCATTTCATCGGCCCAAACACGCTCAGAACCGTTTACTCTTAAAATTCATCGTGTTAAATGTTATTATGCAAAAAAAATCATTCACTCACGAGAATATCATTCGAAAACTAAATCTAATTAACATAGAATTGAATCAACATTATTAATTTATTCAACATTTAGTTGAATTTCAAATAATAAATCTTCTCAGTCCATTCACGGATGTGCAAGAAACACGATCAAACCACATTTGGATATTAAATTATTAAAATTATCGGTTACGTAATGTCTCGGAGAATCGTAATCATGATAATTTCAATGGAATTACTCAATTTAATTCAAATAACTCAAGTTCATGGTGCTCTGCCATGTGAAGGAAGTCCCGAATATTATGGATGCGAAAGTGAGATTTAAAATTATTTTAATGAAAATTAAATTTAAAATTCAATTTTGCAGTCCCCATCACTGATTGCACTGGAAATGCAAGTTGCGACACAGATCAATGTGAGAAATTTTGTGCTGACCTTGGTGCACTTCCAGTTCCTGATAGTTGTAACGAATATTTCTGCTTTTGTAAGCCATGTGATGCAAATTGTTGCTGGACTGCAGTACGAGCAGCACTCTATGAACGTGAAAATTGTGCCAATATGAGAGTGAATCAAACTGAAATGGAAGTAAATGTGATTCAAGATGAAAATAGTGCAGAAAATGTGACAGTAAACCAATTTTAAGTCATCTTGTTTCATGTTACAAAGTACTTTTTATCACGGAAAATTATATTTTTATACAATTTATTGAAAAAAATTGCATTTAAATTCTTGTTTCAATGTTTATCCATAAATGTCGTGGCAATGCAAAAGTTTCAATTTACATAAAATTAATTAATTGTCTAATACCTTTTACGTATCAAAATGTCATTTTTTTATTATTAGTATTTTATGCACTCACTCTCTTCATATACTATCAAAAGAATCACGCTGTGCAAACGATGAAAGCGATCTTAATTAAATTTAAAAAGTATTTTTATGAATATATTAAAACGTGTATTTAAACGAGTGATTGATTAAGATTTATCAATTTTTAAATTGATTTTTTTTATTTTTCACTGATTTACAGTGACTTTGCAATTGTAAGCAAAAAAAAAAAGTAAATTAATTAAAGTTTTAAATGTGTAGCATCCATAAATCGCAGTCTACAGTTAAAAGGTGTAATATAAAAAAAATTAAAACTGGTATTCACCTGTAAATGGAAATTAATTTTATGCAAGAAAATGATTTTTCTCACCAAAATAAGAAGGTTTTCAATTAAAATGAGTGAGAAATTGTGACTTTTTTTTTGTTGTATATGGAAATCAAGCTGTGAAAACATTGAAAAATTATTGAAATTGGATTGGTTCTCATCAGAAAACATGATTGAATTTGTGAAATGAAATCACAAGAAATTCCTTAAATATTATTTTTATTTTAACACTACATGCTTAAGGAATTTTTGTTTGGTTTTTTAAAAGGAGTGTCTTATCATTTTGTATTAAAAAATTGTAAAGTTATGAGACGAATAATTTTACACAAATTATTTACTCGGTTTTATTATTTATGATATTTTTTTTATTAAATCAGATTTTTGTCATATTTTTAACATCAATTCAATGGTTTATGGTAATATTTCATTGCACAAATTATTTTAATTTATAATTAGGATGGCCATTGGCCAAGCACAAGTCGAAGTACAAGTCCAAGCACATGGATTGCAAAATCCGTTAAATTTTCGTTAAATTTCTTCTTAAATCTGGTTCTTCTGATTTTTTTTCTTTTCTTTCTCATATTCTTCAAGCTTAAGCAAGATTAAAAATTTTAAGGGTCACCCTGATTACAATTCTCATTTGATTAAAAATGAAATATGGCTCTCATGTAAAAATATTTGACTTAAAAAAATAAAAAATCTGTCTTCCCAAAAAAGGTAAATTTTATTAAAAAAAAATCATATAAATTTAATTGAAAAAAAAAATAAAAAAAATTTAATTGCAGGTCCTACCCAGGATCGAACTGGGATTTTTGGATTCAAAGTCCAATGTACTAGCCATTATACTATAGGACCCATATATCTTATCCGATTTGGTAAACGCGTCCAAGTACTTTGTCCAATCTCATTTTGATCTTGAATCCATGGTAGTTTATTTTTATACATTCCACGTACTCAACGTACAATTGCAACCTACTATTTGATCGGCTTGTACAAGAAACTTGTATCAAAGTGTATATAAAAACAGCTGATTTTTATTTACATTTTATTTTCTTATCAAAACCGTCAATGAAGTACAAAATTTAATTCAAAGTGATTTTAAATTGAATTTAATTCTCAATTCAATGGAATTAATCGCCATCATCCGATCTGAGGGCGGAAATTTTCAAAAGTACCTCACATTACTCAATGAAAATAATTTCAATCCAATTTTAGTTCCAGCCATCGAATTTCAATACAAAAACCAAGAAGAGCTCAAAAACGAACTTAACTGTCCTGAAAGTTATTCTGGAATCATTTTCACGAGTCCTCGCAGTGTAACAACAATACATCTCGTACTCAATGGAAATGTCATCAGCACTGAATGGAAAACCAAAAGGAATTATTGTGTCGGTGCGAGTACTTGGAATGAAGCCCATTCAAAATTAGACATAAATCCAGTTGGTAAAGAAACCGGAAGTGCCACAAATTTAGCTGAATTGATTGTGAACGATTTTATATCAAATCCGAGCTCACTGCCGTTACTTTTTCCATGTAGTTCAATCAAAAAAGATACATTACCCGAAAAATTAAGCTCAAATGGAATACAATTGAAGTGTCTTGATGTTTATGATACAATTCCACACTCGAAATTGGAAGAAAATTTAAAACAGATTTTGATGAATGATGAAATTAAAAGTCTCGTTTTCTTCAGTCCGAGTGGAGTTGAGTCATGTATTGAAGTTTTGAATAAAAGTAATTTGAATTTCAATGCCAAGAGACTCATCGCAATTGGAGAGACAACGAAAAAGGCAATCATTGACAAGGGACTTGAATGTAATTTTACTTGTAAGACGCCTTCACCTGAAGGACTCCTCGAATGCTTATTGGAAGCAAGAAATTCATGAAATTACATTTCAACATGATCAATTCAATTAGTCATAAAAATTGAATTTTTTGTTGAATATTTAAAGTTATTTTATTAAATGTTTTGATAAATTAAATTAATTTGTTAACATTCAGAATCTTGATATCCATTTCTGAAATTTGATTCGGAGGCCTCGATTTCATTGGCAAAGGGATTGGTGTAAGCTCGTTTGTCTATTTAAAAAAAAACTATGTTTATGGGAAAATTCAAATTATAAGATTTCAATTTTACCATTAATATTTTCAACATTTGAAGCGAAATTCACTGTGCGTTTGCCTGGCAATTGAGGTGATGTTGGCTGACTTCTCACATCATATATTGTATCTTCCATGATGGCGCTCATGTCGTGACCTGTATAAAATTTTATGAAGATTAATGAGATTTAAGGAAATGTTTCATAAATGAAATTACCATAATCAGTTTGAAATTCATCAGGAAACGTATCTTCACCAAAAAGGAATGGAGTGGGGAAATTTGACAAGTCATTCTGCTTTTTGTCCTGTTCAGGTGCTTTTCGCATTTCAGACTCTTCGTCCATTCTAAGTTAAAATGAATTGTAAATCATATTCCATGAATTTAAATTTTTCAAGTAAATTTCACCTCTTATAACCTTTAAACAATTCAATTTTCCATATTGAATACAAGACACCAACAAACAAAATCACAATCAAGACACTAATTGACACCCATTGGAATAAAATGAATGTCGCATTAGGCAAAAAGTATTCAGTCATTCCATGTTCCTTCAATTTATCTACTGCAAATTCATTCCAAACTTGTTCCAAGTGAATTTCATCTAATTCATATTCTGCACTCAATTCAGGAACAAGTTCCTCGTCATGATCTGTTTCATTTAATGGAATTCCAAATTCAATTCTGACACAATTTTCATGATCCGGCCAACTTGTGGGACATGGAGTAATGCGATCAAATATAACATTTTCACGACGACATTCTTCAAGGAAAATTGAATAATTATGAAAATCTCTCCATAAATTTGTTGCTTCAACTAAACTATTTCGCAGTGTAATATCCCAGATTTCAGTTCCGTTATGTTGTAATTCCTTTGCTACAGTTAACGATTTTGTGATTGTCTTCATTTTGCCAATGTATGAGGGAACTGTCGTTTCAGGAGGAGTTGTTGTAGTTGGAAATTCGCCATATGAAGTTACAACAAGTTTAAGTCCAAATTTTTCTGGTTTTTGTGTCTCATTGTACGATAAAAATATGAATGCCTTGTTTGTGTGAATTATTTTGAAAGTCAAATTAGATTGCTGTCCTGTTAGAAGTTGGCCTGATTCATTTTCGCCTTCTTCACCATGACCGGCCTTGATAAGGAGGTAATCTGTTTTTGGATTGATGTTAAGGTAATCAAGGTAAATGTCGATTCCGGGTCCTTCTTGTAATTCAAAACTAAAATTAAATTTGCATGCAATTCAATAAAATGATGATTTTTCAAAAAAAATTCAACATACCACCATGAAATTTTCGTAAGAGTTTCAGACTCATCATTTTTGGGAGGAAATTCCAAGACATAATCTGATGTGTATAAATAATCACACATTGCAGGCTTTTCTTCTGTAGTTGAGCTGACATCTGTTGTACTTACAATTGTTGTTGTAGTGCTTTGTTCAATCGTAGATTCACTTGTTGAAGTTTCATCGGTGCTCGATTCTGAAATCGTTGATGATGGTAATTCAGAAGATGGTGACTCTGGAGTTGATGAAGAGGGTGCTGTCGTTGAAGACTCTTGATTTGCTTCGGTCGTTGATTCAGAATTTTCTGACTTTAACATATCAGGAGAATTTGATGAAACATTCAAATTCTATCAAAAATATTGTAATAAGCGTCACACTTTTAATATCCATTTAAATTTTCTTACATTTTCAATTAAATCATAATCCTGATCAGATGTCACATAATCCTCATCTGCCAATTCTTGAGGGCTTTGTAAATGAACGCTTTGAAGAATGTCATCACTTCCTGCTTGCAAATCAGGCGCTGCCCCATTTTTTTGTGGGCTCACCGAAATTAAACTGGCAGTTATTTGACAAAATATGAGTGAACCTTCAATGAAATAAAATTTAAAATAAATCAAGATTTTGATTATTTTTAAGATAAGAATCTTTCTATTTAAATAAAAAAATTTATCTTATCTCATTGATATTGCATTTAATTCATCAGAATTTATCAAATTATCTTTTAAACATATAACACAAATGGAAACGCCTGGTATTTTGTATAAAATTAACTTTTTTATTAGCACTCACTTAAAATAATCGATGCAAAATAATATTTAACAGCCATTTTGATGTTAATTCAATTAAATTATTTGAATTTTACTGATTTTATTAACAAATCATTGAAATAATTTTGATTTTGAATGTGAATTCTCTTTCAAAAAATAAATATTGATATGCTTTAATGGTACAATCACAATACACTTTAGAATAAAACTGCTTCAAAATTGACAATTCACAACAGAGTTTCATCTTATCAGTACCTCAATTTAGTGTTATCTTGACAAAAATCAGCATTCTTTATCTTATCAATGAAAAATGTAAGATAATTAAACTTTTGTATTTTATTTTGAATTCAATGTTTTTTTTTGCCAAACGATTGAAAATTTAATTGAAAAACAGAAATATGCTTAAATTTAATAATTTTTTTTTTATTTGAAGATATATACAAAAAACTTTTAATGTAAATGTTAATGTGGTAACATCAAGTGATATTTTCTCTCTGAGGACATCGATTCCTTGTATGACCCTCTTCACGACACAAGCCACACTTTTTCCTGCCTCTCGCTGAAAATGATTAAAAAAAGAAAGTTTTTAAGGAATAAAAACTAAAATTTGATATAATTTTACTTGTCGTTGTTGTTGTTGTACTCGATCCTGAACCGCCACCACCACCAGTTCCAGCTAAATCTGCTTCCGTGACTTGATCGGCAAATTTAATAAAACCACACGGATCACAGAGATGAAATTTTCGACCTTTATTTGGACCGTCCTTTTTGACTGTCAGGACTTTTGACATTTTACCACATTTATGACATTTTATCGGATTTTCACCGATATTGGCATTATTACGAGAGTTTGTACCTGTATTTCGAGGGTTTGTTCCAGTATTTCGAGTATTATTTCCATTGGCTGTTATTGGTGGATTATTCCATCCTACTGCTGTCGGAGCACGATGTTGATTATTTCTTGGTTGTGTTGTAAACGAATTTCCCGGTGGTGGTGGTTGATTGTAACCATTATTCACATCCAAATCATCATAAACCTTTGTTAGTGGTTCCATATTTAAAGCCAATGAATTGAGGAAATTCCTATCACAAAATATGCAAGTTGTGTATTCACGTGAAGTAGCTCCCATTATCCTCATCATATGTACACTTAATCGAAATTTCATTTTATTACGAATATTTCCACACTTGTCACATTTACTTTCGAGAACATCGATTTGTTCCAAATCTTCAGGTAACCAAACTGAATTTTTACAATTTGGATATCCATCACATGTCAAAAAATATCCATTTCCATTTTTCTTTTTCTTCAACACAATATTACTCGTTTGGCATTTGTTACACTTTGTAACAATTTCAACTGTGGATTGGATTATTTCATTTGTGGGTACTTCGATGATTTGACTTTGCAGTCGACGACTTAGGGCTTCATCGAGAGCTCGTATTTTATCGACCATGACTCGATATGCATCTTTATAGAGAGAAATTTGATTACGAAGAACATCTTTTGGATTTTTAGTTCCATCACAAATTTGTTTCAATTCGAGTTCAAGTCCAGCTCTGAGTTTGGGTTCGGCTAATGTGAGAGTCATTGCTTCAAAGCCTTCAACTAAACCCATTCCAAGTGTTCCTGGTATAAGAAAAGCTCCTTGTTCACCGATATACGCTCGCTCTTTAATCGTATTTATGTGTTCAGCATGTGTAGCATCCGTCCCAATCCCGTGCTTTTCCATCAACGAAACTAAATCAGCTTCAGTCAATAAATTTGGAGCTGTTGTCGCACCTTCATGCATCCCCAGTTCTGTAGGCTCATATCGATCTCCCATCTTGTAATCGTAAATTTCCTTTGATGTCCATTTTTCATATGGATACACCTCCAAATAATTTCTTTCAAGTACAATTAAGCCATTCGCTGTAAATTCTTCGCCTGTTATTTTAATTGTAATAATTGTTTCTGATCCCACAGCATCTTTACTTACACATGCAAGGAAATGACGTGTAATTAAATCGTAAACTTTTTTTTCGTTGCCTTGAAGATCTGTTGCCAGTTTTGTGGGGTGAATGGGGGGATGTGCCTGATCCGATTTCTTGCCATTTCGAGGATTGGGACCCCAATTAAGAACTTTTGAGGAAAATTCACCCCATTCTGGATGATTTGTATGTAACTGTACCAAATGCACCAAATCTATTTCTTTTGAAAAGATGTTTGTTTCGGTTCTTGGATAACTAATATAACCACCTGTGTATAATTTTTCAGCAATTGTCATTGTTGTTTTGGCACTCAATTTGAGTTTCCTTGATCCTAATTTTTCAAGTTCCACTGTATCCATAGCAACAGGACGCCATTTGTTCTTTGGCTTTGAAATGACACCTGTAACTTCAAATGTGGGATTGCTTTGACACAACATTAACAGGGCTTCGCATGCTGCTTTATCAAAAAGTCGATTTCGAGCCCATACAAATTCAGTTGTGATATCTTTAACAGTGTGTGTGACTTTTATTTTCCAAAAATTTTGTGGAATGAAATTTTCAATCTCCCGATACCTTTGGGCAACGAAACCTAGAGTTGGGAATTGACATGAACCATATGAAACTAAACTTGTGACATCACTTGGAAATGCCTTTTGTAATCTCAATGTTTGATATCTCGTGAACGCAGCTCCAATCCTCAAATCAAGCTCACTTCTCACATCCACCGCATCACTTTGTCTTTTATCTGGCTCAACTAAATTGTTTAATGCTCTAAATACTGATTGTTCTGTGATTTCAGAGAATTTTGCGCGTTGTACCTGAATATTTGGCTTTATTGCACGACACACATCAATTATTTCATATCCAATATTTTCACCTTCACGATCACAATCCGTCCAGATAATTAATCGAGCACATCCACGAACTTCACGTTCAAGTGTTTTTCGGATTTTTTGCATATTCTCAGGACACTGTTTCATAACGGGTGCATCAAAGAGTTGCTTGGGATCGCAACTTTGCCAACTACGATACGATGAGCTGAATTCAAATCCGAGCAAGTGACCACTTACAGATGTCATGACCATTTTTACATTTTGATTCTGAAGACGACAATCAAACTCGTAGATTTTATTGTACTGTGAAAAGCCCTCGCGCTGAAATGAGTTTAATGGAACACAAATGTTAAGTGCATTTTTAGAATAATTGTAAATCATCTTACTCGATTGACATGTCCTCGTGAAAGCAAATTCGAGATTGTTTTGGCCGCGTCATTTTTCTCTGCTACATTTAGGATTTTCATTAGATTTTTTGTGAGTGCACAAAGACTTAATTTTACCATTTAAACTCCTTGCAACATCACGTTTGTTTTTGTTTATAACCCCACCGACCAATACCCAGCACTGATACATGTTTTGCATTTAATCAAACAATAAACATTCAAAAAGAATTCGGTCTGAGTAAATTTCAATGAAAATTATATCAAAAGATTAGAATTTTAATTTCAAGTAAAAAAAAGAATTAAAACATCTTTAAAAAACATATTTTTTCAATTCAATCAATGTTTAAATTAAACATGTACAAAACAGTCGATAGGGAAAAATCATGATTTTTACCGCCAAAAGTTGACCAAAACAAATTCAACCTGTGTTAAAAGTAAAATAAGAAAAAAAATATTAAAAAATGTCTAAAGAAGAAATTGAAGAACAATTTGACCAGTATGGCGTCATTTATAACGATGCAATAATAGAAAAATGTGTTGAATTATGTTTAGAGTATGGTGTTACAGATGCAGCTGAATTCGCTGAAAATTGGCTGGCTTACACCGTAAGCAAATTAAATGGAGCTGATCCAACAGTCACAACTATTACAGAAATGGCTAGAAATGAGTATGAAAATAAGGAAAAGAAACAAAGCACGAATATCAAATCTGAAGATAATGATGGTGGATTAAAAGTCTATGGAAATTATGTTGAAGAAGATGTCGATGATGATATAATGGATTCTTACATTGATCCAACTTCTCCGAAACGCAAGGTGGCTAGACCTCAACAATTGAAGACTCCTAAAACGCCGAAACTTATTTTCACTCCAGCTAGTTATTCACCGCTACCGTTAAATGAATCAAAGAAAGTCAATGAAGAAGCTGGTAATGCTTTATGCACATTTGGAAGAGCTCAACTCGTAAATCTCAATCAATGGAGTCAATTTCGAAAAGGAAATCTAAGGGTGAGTCTTTCAAGTATAGGAGATGGAAAATACATGTCTGCTAATACTCTTTACATGGTTGCGCCATCCATTGAACATTGCCAATATGAGTATGAAGAATTGTACAAAATTGGAGTTGAAATCTGTAAGAGATTTCAGGAAATTGAATGTCCATCTCGTACTGTAGAGGAAATTCTACAAGAAGATTATGGCTTGAACATTGACGAAAATAAGCCCTTTCCATATGATAAAATAAGATGCCTTGGACGTGTTCATACAGAAACTGAAAATATTTCAGAATACAACATTTTTATTGTGGCATTGCAAGATGAACAATTGATCAAATTACCACTGGACTTGATAAAATGCAAGGGATATTCATTGTTTCCAGGTCAAATTGTACTTGTGGAAGGAATATTAACGGATGGTGATACAATAATGGTAGACCGTATCTTATCTGCTACAAATTTAACATACACACCAACACCAAAGCTAGCACTACCATTGTCGATTGTGGTTGCTTCAGGACCTTATACGGCACATGACAATCTTGCATATGAACCATTGCAGGATCTTGTCAAGTATTGCACAGAAAATCCTCCAGATATTTTGATCCTAACAGGACCGATAGTTCAAAAGACAAATACAGCAATTCACACGATGGCAGAAAGATTTGATCGACACTTTGAACGTCTTATAAGTCAATTGGTCAAAAATTTGGATCCAAATACACATGTTTTGCTAGTCTCCTCCCATGAAGACATTAACAGCACATTTGTCTATCCAACTCATCCATATGACATCAAAACGAAATTTCCCAATTTGCATTTACTACCTGATCCGTGTATTGTAGAGGTTGATGGTGTTCATATTGGAATCACATCCACCGATATCATGAACAACTTGAATGAAAATCAACTGTCTGTAAATGAAGGAAATGACGTGATTAAACGATCAGTGTATTACATGTTTCATCAAAAGTCATTTTTTCCGCTAAGGAAATCAAATATTCCAGTTGATATTGGATTAATGCATCAATATGCCAAATTAAACACCCTTCCAAATTTGTTGATTTTACCGAGTAAGATGAAACAGTTTATTCGTGACTATAATAATTGTTTATGTATCAATCCGGGACATGTTTTTGGTGAAACAACAGGCTCGTTTGGTCGTGTCACCATCCATCCAACTGAAAGTCAGACGGGGAAATTGTTTAGTTGTGTGGCAGGACAAGTAGTGAAAATTTAAAATAATGTACTGAAATTACTTAATAAATCAAAATAAAATGTAAATTTAATGGAAATTAATGTAACGGCATTTTGATGTTAAAATCACACGTTCTTGGGGTGTTTGAAAACACGCTTTGCCAAAATTCATTGAAAATCAGCTGACAGCTGTCAATAAAAAATTTGTTTTGAATGGAAAAAAATACAAAAAAAAAGACATTCTTAACATTTTTTAATTGAAAATAACAAGAATTAAAACAAAAAATTTTTAAATAACCAACATTCCTTTTATTAAAAGTATAAAATATGATTAAATAAATCTTGCAATTATTTAAATTCCGATACACAAATGAAAATAAGAAAAAATTATTAAAAAATATTGCAAAAAAAAATTTGCTAATCATAAAATGTAGTTACAAATCACACTTTGACAATATTCTCACCAATTTTTCTACAATAGTCGTAAATCAATCAAATATTATCCAATTTCCGGTAATAAAATTGTACTTACATCACTTAAAATTGCCGTCAAAGGAAAAATTTAATCAATATCAGAAACAAAAATGATAAAGACAAAATTTTTTCACCAAATCAAATGTGTTTTTCTCTTCTTGAGCACATCTCTGGTGGTTTTTATACTTTATTGGCTGTCGATTGCACAAACAAATGATGTAAAAATCCCTTTTGGGAAATCAGGTAAGATTAAATGACTTTCAAATAATATTTCCAAATAAACCACAAATTTTATGCATTTTTAGCATTATTGAATGAGATGCCACAAACCTTGGTACAAAATGCACCCGTTGACTTTGACGAAGAATTGGTGGTAATTTACAATCGTGTACCCAAAACAGGTTCAACTAGTTTTGTAAATCTTTGTTATGATCTTTTTAAACGCAATAAATTCCACATTGCTCACATAAATGTTACTGGTAACATGCACGTCCTAAGTCTTCCAAATCAGCTTAAGTTTGCACGTAATGTTTCCTCGTGGAATGCAATGAAACCGGCTTTTTATCACGGTCACGTTGCTTATCTAGATTTTAGTAAATACGGTATTGTACAAAAGCCAATTTATATTAATTTGATACGTAAACCACTGGATCGACTGGTGTCGTATTATTATTTTCTGAGATATGGTGACGATTATCGACCGTATTTGGTCAGACACAAGGCAGGTGATACCATGACATTTGACGAATGTGTTGAACAGAAAAAGTCAGACTGTGATGTAAATAATATGTGGCTGCAAATTCCATTTTTTTGTGGACATTATGCCGAATGTTGGGTACCTGGTAGTGAATGGGCACTACAACAAGCCAAACAAAATTTGGTACGTGAATATTTTTTAGTTGGTGTTACGGAGCACATGGAAGAATTTATTTCAATGCTTGAACTGTCTTTGCCACGACTTTTTAAAGGAGCTTCTGACCACTTTTCTACCTCAAACAAGTCACACCTACGGAAAACAAAAACAAAAGTTGAACCAAAACAGTCTACAATCGATAAAATACAAAATACGGCGGTATGGCAAATGGAAAATGAACTTTATGAATTTGCGTTGGACCAATTTATGTTTCTGAAGAAAAAATACAAATTACCAGGCGGCAAAAATGTTGTACAGGACTTTTTTTATGAAAAAATTAAACCAAAAATGGGTAATGTTGGTGGATCGGCGAAAAAGTGACGGTTAAAGGATGGAAAAGTCCATGGAAGACATCGATTGGTGATAATCGAAGCAAATACAGAGTCGAATAAAATCATACAAGAAAGTGTAAATAGTACAATAATTCGGGTATAAGAAAAGTAAAATGTAACGAGGAATATGTGAATCATGTAGAACAATAATTACTTACTAAAATCTTTACGATTGGTCTGATGTTTTTAACCAAAATTTTAAATGAGAAGTTTGAAAAACATTGGGCCAGTCACTTTTTGTCATTAAAAAAAAAGTAATAATTAAAATAATTGTTTTTTTTAATATTATTTGTTTGGATGATGTTATTTTTCTTTTTCCTCTTTTTCCTGGGGCTAAATTTCCACTCAATCGCCGTTAATAAAAAAAAGTCCTGATTTTGGTATCCATACAAATTCATAAAAAAATTTTATAATGTTTTGGATTCAAAACAATAAGAACAAATTTAAAAATTTAAATATTATTTTTTCCTACGAAATGCACTAAAAAATGGTTCTTAAGGTAATTTTCAGTATAATCTTTGCACCTGTAAAAACTTTTTAAAATCTAGTAAGAAATCTTTCAAAGAAACTGTTTATTCAAAAAAGAAAAGAAAAACAATGTCATAAAGTGAAATATAGTTATTAAAAACGCATTTAAAAAGGTTGTTCCACTGGTGGTTGGACACTGGAAAAGAAAGTGTTAAAGGAATACACAAGTGTCTTATAATTTGTGAAAAAAGACAACAATTTATTGCATCATAATCGAAAATCTTCTTACTGTTTTGACTTTTTGTACAATCTGTTCGAGAACATGACTTGTATTTTGATATGTTGACAAAATAAATTATGATATGGTCCTTTAATAGTTTGCTAAATATGTGTAAAATACTAGTTGATATTATAAAATTATTGAATGATCTAAATTGTTGATTAATAGTTGAGATGTCCGCCAAAATATTTTGTTTTAATTAAAACAAAAAAAAATAAATTGACCGTTTGCATATACTAGAAAAAGAAAAATGATTGAAAAAATGGAGATCAACAACAACAACATCAATGTTAATGTCGAGGATCCGTTTGAAGGATTGGTTTTCTCAAACATCAATTTCACACAGTTGTTGGATGTTTGTCTTGAAAGTGGTGACGGTGTTGAAGTGGTGAAGTACTTCTTTGGACGGGGATGTTATTCCACTAAATAGCTTGGTCACATTGGCCAAATTTAACTTGAGCAGTTTCCGCCAGGACCAATGGAATGCCATTAAATCGTTAATGATAGATCATAGGGATTGTCTTGTGGTGATGCCAACTGGTAGTGGAAAAAGTCTCATCTACCAGTTTATGGCAGTGCATCTCGGTAGACCGAACGTTGTGATCGTGTTATCACCGTTAGTTTCCCTCATGCAGGACCAGGTAGCATCTTTGAAGCGCCTGAACATTCACGCCACATATTTGAGCTCGAATCACAAAGGTGTTAATGTGGTAGAAAAAGTTAAAAATTCGGGTTTCAGTCTGGTGTACATGTCACCAGAATTCTTTGCCGGGAAAAACGGTGCTAAAATCATTAAAGATCTTGGGAAACATTTTGCCGCGTTAGTAATAGACGAGGCGCACTTGATCTTTTCGTGGGGTGTTTGGTTCCGCTCTGCTTATCGCCGTATTGCTTCGGCCCGGATTCTCGCTGTGACTGGAACCACGACGCGCGTTGTTCGTACAGACATTGTTAAACAACTCTGTATGATCAATCCAGTCATTCAGTTGAGTAATGTTGATCGGCCGAACTTGCATTTTGAAGTTTTGTTGAAAGCCAAGAACTCAGAACTCATGGAACAGATAGTCAAATGTCTGGATTTTCATTGTCCACGTGATAACGGGTTTGTAACGGGCAAGGCAATTATCTACTGTCGCACAATAGCCGAAACACATCAGGTGGCCACCTACATGGAGGGTCAAGGGCTTAAGAAGGTCGGCATATATCATGCCCAGTTGCGGAATTTCAGGAAACGACAAACCTCTAACTAATTTCGTGACGGAGAGTTAAATTATGTCGTAGCAACTGTCGCATTTGGCATGGGTTTCGATAGGCCTGATGTTCGATTGATTGTCATGCTTGGCGCTCCTCAGGACTTTGATACATATTATCAAATGTGTGATAGAGCCGGCCGAGATGGCAATCCAGCCAAATGTGTTCTCTTTTTCAACAATGCTGACTTTAACATTCCGAATCAGCACAAAAACTTTACACCCTCAACTTCTAATACAGAGCCTATACCCTCAACTTCTAAAACAGAGCCTATACCATCAACGCTTCTTTTGTTACAAATGTAAGGATGGTTAAGCTTCGGTGTCCGTCATCGTCGGCGGTGCCAGATCGTCCGCCTCGCGTCACCAATAAACCGACTACCAAAAGCAACGCCAACAATAATCGAGAAGCTCTAATCGAGAAGCATCTAAAGCACCAGAAACAAATTGAAATTATTCAAAAATATTATAACTTGCGTACGTGTCGTCGCCGCTTCATTCTCAATTACTATGATGACGGAGGCGATGAATACGTGTCCAGAGACAATTGTTGTGACATTTGTGACAACAATTCTCAACCAGGTTCAGTTCCTCCTTATTCCGCCAACCGTGTGTTGTCAAATCGTGCCCTTATTTTGCCTCAAATAGCTTCACATCGAAACGAGCGTGATTTTAGCGTTGAAGCTCGCATACTATTAATCACAGTTCGTGTCTACGAACACAGACTATGCACACCACGTGGACTGATAGTTATCGCTAAGACAATTGTGGATTCAAAAGTAAACGAATTGCCTGATGAAATTAAAACGAGATTTGGTAATACATATTGGCCAATTCTCCAAGGACTCCAATCAAAATTGTGCCAGACCAATAAACGATCCAAAATTTAAATTGGCATAAATTAATCCAAACGACAATATACAATGTATTTATTCCTAATAAAAATCATACAATCAGTATCAAAAAATATTTAAATTAAACTAAAAAGCAATACCTTCAAACAATAGGAATTAATATCTTCAGAAGGGTGAGGTGAGTGTGTTTTCATTTACTACAAGTACAATCTATTCAAAACAAAAAAATACTATTAATTAACATTCTATGAATTCAATCACATTTCTTACATGTGCCAGTACGAGAGCAACATGAAATTGCTACAGACGACGTATACACATGTGTATTGTTGAGAAATCTAATAAATATAATTTTAATTAATTACTTGAAAAATTACACTTGAAGATTCACTTTTTCTCACCTCAATATTTAATAACAATTTTATAACATAAATCAGTGGCCTATAATTTCTATTTCCTTGTTAACAAATCTTAATAATTTAAAATGAATTTCATTTAAATTACAATAAAATTTACTACTAACAAATTACACATTTATTTCAGTTAAAAGCTCAGACGAAACTAAATGTGAATGTGAAGTAAATGTGTTCTGAAGTGAATGTGTTCTAAAATTAATGACGTCATAAAAAATTCCAATACATTTAAATTTGTACGGGGTTCGAAAGTAATTTAAATTAAAATTAATTTTAGACAAAGCCCTTGCTGCAACTGAGCAAGAGGGTTAAAGGGGCACAGCCCCTTTGGAAGAAAAAGAAATCATCAACCAAAAAAATAATTTTAAAAAATTAAAATTAATGTAGTCAAAACTGGTAATTAAAATTAATAATTTAAAGCATTATTCAATATTGTTTTTTATTTCACTAATTAAGTACACTTAAAATTGATATTTTTTTCACATTCAAAATACTTTTATATTTAAACTTTCAATTAAAATTCCAATAACATTTTATAATAATTCGTTTCATGTCTTCTAACTATCAAATAAAATCACTTAAGTTTTGATGCATTCGTTGGTTATGTTTCTTACTAATCTAAGGCTTACAAAGTGGATTGTCTTCTATTTGTCATTTCTATTTTTTCTATACATGGATTGTATTTTCACTTAAAACTTCTATATCTACAAATCTTGGTCCAAACATCTTTTTAAATTTAAATTATAAATTCAAGAGAGCCACATAAATAATAGAAAAAAAATCTAAACACATTTAATCCAAATGATGTTCAACTGTTTTCTTTTGAGACATTGTTGTGAGTACGGTTAATGTGAATCTATGAAAAAAAGAAAAAAATTTATTCATTGACATGAAAAAAAAATAAAATTTCATACCTAGGAAGCAACGCTAAAATCGGTGTCAATACCAAAAGAAGGTAATAATCAAGAGATCTTAAACACTCTTGGATTATCCCATAATTGGCTGACGTTCCAAAACAGTTGACGCACACTGAATTAAAAATATAGGCGAATAAATAAAATGTTATAATGCTTACAACGAATGAGGCAATATGTTTCCATGTCTATAAAAAAATTAAATTAAGTTTTTCTAAATTTAAAATTAATTAAATTTTTCATACCCATGATTTGACTTCTATGGCACAGTGTAAGAGCATGGTGATGAGGCAAGAAGAGAGAATAATTGTTCCAAATTTCCATAGTCCAATATCAGAGTCATAATAGGTAAAATACGGTAAATAAAATATCACAAGACTTTGATAAAATGAATCAGCAATCACAATCCAAAAATTAAGGTTTTGAAAAGATTTGCATTCTCTTGCCTAGAATTGAAAAAAATAATAAATCTTAAATTCAGTCAAAATTTATGACATCTCACATTTTTATACAGTTCCGGATGTTCCAAGAGCATATCCTCCTCCACAATTCTATCATAAATTCCAATACAAATGGGAGGCAAACTCGTAAACAGTAAATTGTAGACCATCAAGTAAATTCCATCAATCATCACAGATCCAGAGAATCCGGCATGCAAATTAAACCAAAAAAGAATCAGCACAAACGCTGCATTCTTGTAAAAAAAATACAAAATCAATCGTGTTAATCTATCACGGGACCAAAATCCAACGACTAGAAGCAAATATTTAAGGAAACGAAATCTGGGAATACTAAAATCAGAGGCCATTACAGATTGCATGCCCTCCTGACCACAAATTCCAATTCCTAAATTGGCTAATTGGATCATTGAAACATCATTATTGCCATCACCAATTGCCAAGGTGACGACATTGAGGTAATTTTGGACCATTTTTACGAGAAAAGCTTTTTGTAGTGGAGTTGAACGACAACACAGCACAGTTTTACAATTTTGAATGAGCTGCACAAATTTGTGAGTTAAGTTTGTTTTTTCATCTAAAATAAATGTGAGAGTTTTTCCATCGGTGACAAGACTATATCGATTTGAATTTGGTGTGATATTTGAATTTTGACATTCATCTTCGAGTTTTGTGATGTAAAAATCTAGGGCTGTTTCGGTACTTTGTCTATGGAAAATTAATTTTTAAATCATGGAATGGAAATTTCATTTAAATATAAAAAATTTACCTTGACATTTCTGTTAATCGTAAAATTTTGGTTGCTGGTGTAAATACTTTAGCTGAATAACAGACATTGACTGCAGTTTCCAATTTATCTCCAGTCAACACCCAAACATTGATACCAGCTGCCTGTAAAGCTGCAATTGTTTCTGGAACCTCTTCTTCCAATCGATCTTCGACCCCAGTAGCGCCCAGTAACGAAAATGAATGTTCCATTTTTTCAAACGAGCTTAAAAGTTTATTTTCCTTGTTGCTAGTTGCCAATTCAATTTCCGTATGTTGGGTAAACCACTCACTAAACTCATTTTCTTGCAAATCCTTTTTGGCAACAAGCAACACGCGCAATCCCGATGTCGCATATTTGTTAATGTGATCTTGAACAACTTCACGATGCATACACTCATCGGTATGCGAATTAATTTTGTACAATTTTGGAATTATTGCACTATCGGCTCCCTTTGCGTAGCATGTAATTTTTCCAGTTGATCGATTTTGGACAATGATTGACATGCATTTTCGGATTGAATCAAATGGAAGCAATTTTAAAATTGTAAATTCAAGTATTTCATGTGGTGTGCGAATGATAATTTCCGTTGTTGATCGACTTTGTAGTTTAAAATTATAGCAAGCAGCTGCCTGGACTAGAGCAATTTCGTCAGGTGACTCGGCCTCGTAAATCGGTGGTTGTCCACGACTTGGAACCGATTTCACCGAGGTAATTGAATTCGATGATGGCTGTTTCATGAATCGTTTTCGCAAGTTGGTCAAATCAGTGAGTGATTTATTTTTTGTTGGAGCACGTTCTGGTTCAATGACACCATTTTCGTTCATTGTATCGACATGAGCAGTTGCAAGGACCACTGTATTACACAAAACGAGTGCCATGAAAAAATCCAAATACCGTTGATATTCAATTGGATTTTGTGAATGACCACTATTGAGAATTCGAGTCAAATTATTATTTGGAACAATTTCTTCGACTCCATTTGTGAATTGCAGTTCATGTTCAAAGAGAGTGCCATTGATTGAACAGCTACGAAAAAGCATCTTGTTTTCTGTCAAAGTTCCCGTTTTATCTGTAAAAACATATTCAACTTGACCCAATTCCTCAATCAAATTCATGGCACGACACTCTGCTTTCGTATTTGTCTTGGCATCATACAATTTTGGAGCGTTATGGATTTGATGGACATTAAACATTCGGCAGACTTCTATTGTTACATAAAGTGAGATCGGAATAAGTACCTTAAAAAAAAAATCAAATTAATAAAAGAAATTCAAAATAAAAAAATAAAAATACCTGTAATATGATGATAAAAATGAAAAATGTGATAAATGTCTCGTATGACAAATTAATTTCAAAAAATAAAAATGGCAAGTTTTTCCCTTTATATGCATTTAACCATCGATTTGCACCAAAAGCCCCAACTAAGCAAAGTACAACTAAAATAATTACACACCAAATAACATCAATGTTCATTTGAATTTCCAACCGTGATCTCTTGTAACGAGGACCACCATTATTCAAAAACGCTTTTGTATCAGGACCAGCATAGACCACAACTCCCTCCACAAAATCAGTATTCCGGACACGACTTTCCCTCAAGAGAATATTTTCTGGACTTAGTGGTATTCTTTTATCATTGCTATGAATAATTGATCCGTTAAATCGATAAATTTGAGTCGTAGGTGGCTAAATTAATATTTGAACGTCATTTCAATGTGATTAATAGAAATAAAAATACAAATTTACTTCAACTTCTAATCGAAAATCAGCTTTAGTATCTTCAAATCCAGGTACAACTTGTCTCCGTTTTAAACTCGTCTCACCATCCAAGTCACAGGTTTCAATGTAACATGCCCCATTTTTGTCACTCGAATTTATGAGTAGAATATCGGCTGGAACCACTTCATTGTTTGACAAATGTATCAAATCTCCTACTTTTACGTCTTTCCATCTGACTCTTTGATATCGAATTCCACTAAAATGAAAAAAATTATTAATTTTAACGATAATTTGCGAGTAAAATTCAAATCTTACTCAAAAACTCTACAAAAATAATTGTTGATCCTCTTATCAGAATTGTATCTCCGTAAATCTTCAAAAATGTCTTTTATTCCTGTCACGGCAAGGACAAAAATTACGGGCAACATTGAAATCTCTTTTCCAAATGCATTTATCGCGGGAAACCAATTAAGGAAAACAATAAAAATAAAGTACAAATTTGCAATTCGATGCAGTTGTTCATACAGATTTTTGGGAATAAAATTAAGGATTGTATATTTTCGTGTACTAATTTCATTTCCTTTGTACATTTTGTTTGGTTGTTGGACTCGGGTTGAGCCCTCGATGGTTGGTGTTGTCAAGGCAAGATGGTTTGGAGTGATTGTTCGATACACTTGTTGATCTGACGACGAAATTCTCTGGAAAAACCAAAACCGTTTCCAAAATGGTATTTTAAATCGTCTGATTGTGTACACAGATTCGGTTCTTGATTTCTCTCTTCGATGTGTAAAAACAGTCAATAACGAACCTCTATGTACTGGTCTTTCCTCCCTAATTGGTAACGTAAATTCGGTTTTTGAGGCACTTCGATTATGTGTTTTATGTGTAACAATCGGTTGAATTCCAACCGGAATTGAAAAAGCCCTTTGATGTCCTTTTTTCATTGCAGTTTTCAGGGGTCTCGTATTCTTCACCAAAGCAAATGGCGTATCTCCATGACTCACAGATCTTTGATGTGTTTTATCCCAAGAGGTAGCTGACGAATCTCTAGATGATTCCAATAAATCATCTGTTGGAAGTGATACTTCAGTAAATGTCTGAAGTGGTATTGCTTGATTCTCATTCAACACTGGCATAATTCAATTTTTTATACAATTTTTTTTTGGATTGGTCTAACGATTTTGTTATGTGTGATGTGGCATAACTACACAGACACAAAATGAGAAATTATTAAAAAAATAAAATTACTTGAAACAAATGTAATTCAATTCATATTTTTATTAATTTATAGAAATAATTTAGTGATTTGTTTTATTGTAGGTACTTGAGGTAAGGCACATTTTTTTATCAATGCTGATTTATTTATAAATATTTAAAGAGTTATCGACTACTACTAATAATTATCTCTACATTATTTATAAATAAAGGGGTTGTTCGGAATCGCACTCATGGAGCGAAAAAAATCATGAATGAATTTTTCTCTACTCGACATTTTGATGTCTCTTCACTTCTCTACTCGAATATTTTTACCATGTGCATTTATTTACAACCCAATGAAGCGTTGTAGCCGAGGGATTTATTAAAAATAATTATTAAATCTCTATCAAATTGTAACAAAAACCTCTCAAAAACGTTCATTTGTGATCAATTGAAAAGAATCAACTAAAGATTTCAATATGGTAAGCTAAAGTTCCATGAAAATTAAGAAAAATAACATTCACCGCTCATGAACGCCATTAAACGTTTTCTTAATCATATTTTTCCTTTTCATATTCCAGGCTGATGAAGTTAATCCAAAAGCGTATCCACTTGCTGACCAATCATTAACAGTTAAAATCATGAATTTGATCCAACAAGCTCACAACTACAATCAACTCAGACGTGGTGCTAACGAAGCAACCAAGACATTGAATCGTGGTCTTTCCGAATTCATTGTAATGGCAGCTGATACTGAACCATTGGAAATTTTGCTCCATCTTCCATTGTTGTGTGAAGATAAAAATGTCCCATACGTGTTTGTTCGATCAAAGCAAGCTCTTGGACGTGCATGTGGCGTATCTCGTCCAATTATTGCATGTTCAGTTACTGTTAACGAGGGATCCCAATTAAAATCACAAATTATTTCAATTCAACAAGAAATTGAACGTTTATTAGTTTAAGGAATGAAATATTACAGTACAAGAATTGTATTAACCAAAACAGACAGATTTCATTAATTTTTTTTGCAATATGATAATTTTTTTTTTGCATTATCGAATAATTTCCACATTAAATTTAATAAAGATAAACCTTGAAACAGAAAAACACATTTTTATTAGTTTTAAATTTTTTTTTCTCATGATTTTCATATAAAATATGTCTTATCTTATATTTTAAAGTAAATGATAAAATTTTCACCCATTTTTAATGTGTTTAATTCAAAAAAAAATAATTTGCTTATAAAACTAACCATTTAACTACACCTTAGACCTATTTTAATATAAATTAAGGTTTTTTTCTATAAATTAATGATTAAAACTAACATAAATGGAACTATTGATCAGTTGAATCTTAAATTGAGCCCAATGCAATATCGGGTTGTCATTTTTATTTAGATTTCCTTTTTTTTCTTAAGCTAATAAGAATTGTCTTGTAATTAATTCAATATTGAGCAATATTTTAAATGTCTACATTTTTTCAATTCCTGATTTTTTTTTTGTCTTGGAGTCTTTAAATTATAATAAATATAAAATTAGGTTTGATCACATTCTTAACGTACATATTGCGATTAAATTTATTTTTTACTATTCACTTTTTTATTCTCCTTATTTTCCTTTTCCAAGAGTTCGACTTTGTATCCAAACGAGTTGATTGCTTCATATTCCTTGTCACATTGCATCAAAAGCTCGTACCATTGTTCACCTCTCACTCGTGGTGCATCAATTGTACCTCCATAACACAATGGGAGACATTCAGGTGACATGTATGTGTGGAAAGATTGCATATCGGATCCATGGAAAACGATACGTCCTCTGAGTTTTTCCTTCAAAAATGGTTTAAATAATGCAAAGACCATGTTAAAGATTTTTGGTTGATTGATAATGTGAAGTGCTTTCAATCTGAGTGGCATACATTCTTGTAAAAAGTCAACAATTCTCTTGGCGAATGATGGTGTGAATTGCCATACTTGTTGTAAACTCAAACCATTCATATCAAAAATCACAACGGCACCATGAACTTGAGTTTCTGGTTCAAGCATGGCAGCTTCAAGGAACAAAACACACCCTTTGAAAACTTCATCCAATGAAACTTTCTTGTGATTCCAAACTTTGCCAAGTTCAAGTAAAAGTACACGACGACCCAGTTGATCCCGATTTGGGAAAACTGCAATCATGTTGGATTTAAAGACATTTTCTTCATTTGAGGGCATCAAGTCATTATAGATGTCAGAGTGTTTGACTTTGAATTGATAGTAACGCTTAATGAGGGCAAATGCACTTTTTGGATAGAATTTGCAGGGACGTAAAAAGCGAACCATCCAGTCATCGTTATCCAAGGGTACTGTTAATCCTTTTTCACCTGTGAAATACAATAAAAATTAATGATAAAATCATTGTACCATGAAAAAATACTAGGCGTTTCCATTATTTCAAATGAAACGGTTTTTGAAATGGAAACGCCTGGTTAAACACATACCTTTTAATAGTTCTCTCAATTCAGCGACGGCTTCTTTTTTAACGTCATCTGTTTCTCTCAACTCCTTTTCGGCTACCTGTCTTCCAAATTCAGTCAAATCTTCCAATTCAAATCTAAGGAGATAATCTCCGAGTTGGACTTGTGGTAAATTATCCAAATCTGACAACATTGTTGGGACTCCTACAATGAAAGTTAAAGGAAAACGAAATTTAATATTTTTTATAAGTGAATCATTATCGGAAAAATAAAACAAAAAAATATCCCTTTAAAGAAAAACAGAAGAAAAAAAACAAAGTTAACCACATATTGAATATTAAATCAACCTGTAATTTGTTTCAAAGGTCTTGATGTCATGATGCATGTGTGAATGTACGAGTTAAACACCTACAAAAAGTAACATGCATACACACAGGGCTTTTCAAGGTCTCATTTATTTATTTATTATTTACACTGCACATTGCATGCATTCAACACAACGACGATATACGTAAGTAAAATTCATAAATTATTATTATTTTTATTATAATGACTCTCTATCACAACACCTCATCGTATCAAGTTCTTTCCAAGCAAGTTATTATTTAGAATTAATAGGAAAAAAATTACTCCATGAATCAATTAATACAATTTAAAAACTGGTCGAGACAGAACACAGCACAACAGAAATGCAAGTATGGAAAAAATAAAGTTGTTGCAAAACCAGTTCACATGTAAGCGGAAATACATCGGATGAGGATGACCTATGACGTGAATGAACTTTTACAGTAGTTTAACTGTTACAATTAAATAAAAGGTGCTACGAATGGTTAATAAAATAAAGATTAAAGGAGAAAACGGTTAATTTTGAATGGGACCGGAACCTGACAACTGGAATTTACCCCGGAAGAAATACTTTTACAAAATTTATTGATAAATGTAAAGAAATAGCAGAAAATATTCAAATAAAATATTAAATGGAATTGTTATTGAAGGTTAAATTTATAACGTTTGAATTAAATTCAAAAAAATAGAAAAACCTAGATGCAAATAAAAACAATCCTTACTCATTTTGATGATTTTTTGATTTTTGTGTGGTTGTTGATGAAATGTTAAATTATCTATTAGAGGATGAAAAATTTGATTTTTGTTAAATTATTTCACTTTAATCATTTTAAATTTCACACAGAATTGTTTAATGTTTTCAGTTAAAATGTAGGCCGATGACAGGATATGCTTAAAATGTCATTGAATTATAAGCAGACAGCGTTTCATTTTAAGTTTTAAGGGTAATGTAACTCTTGAAGGCCTTTTGAATGTAAAAAAATGCATTTTTATTATTAAAAATAAACAGTTATCTTGAAAGCAATGAATTGCATTTTTTGTGAAATTTCACAATGAAACATTGTTCAATGAAGCGGTGATTTTACGAAATTTTTAAATGCTTTACTTTAATGATTGGAAGAGGAATATTTTTTTTACAATAAATGTACAAAAAAAAACATGACATGGCACGATTTCGCAATATTGGGAGCAACATTGCGAAATTGATCGTTCATTCACCTTCAAGAGTTGATGGTTTGCCTTAAATTACATTGAAGTGTTCTTAAATTAAGGTGTTTGGTATAATTTTGGTTAATTACAGGAAGTGGCATCTTCAAATTATAGTTGATTACGGTAATTATGAGAATTTAAAGAAAAGGGGACATGATCTTGAACTTTGATCATGCTGAAGGTTAAAAAAGGTATCCATTTTTTCAGCAGTGTGGTCTTAAATTGAAATTAGTCGTTAAATGACATTTTGTATTTTCAAAGTTTTCAGAAGTTTCATATGAATCACTTCTGGAACAGATCCGAATATGACAGTTATGGACTCTTAAAATTTGTAGAATTGTGTCGGCACTTCTGTAAAATTATCTGATTCTTATTTTTTTCTTCATTGAACATATTTCTCAGAATCCAAAATTATACAAATGATTTTTTTTTAATGGAATTTTAATTTAAAAATATTTTCACGATTAAACTTTAATTTTTTTTGTTCAAAAAGTTAAAAAAAAATATAAACATGACCGTGAAACACACGCAAAAATGACATTAAACTAACATTAAACTCATGTTTCACTTTTGTGTGTGCCACAAATATCAAATAACTGTTAAAATTGAACCATGATTTAATTTTTAATACAAAATCAATATTTTTTTTGTACTTAATCGAACAATTCTGTATGAAACTTATTGAAATTCAATCAATTTTAATTGTGTTATTACATAATATTCTCTTATTGTAATATTTAATACTGATATTTTTCTATTTTAATTCTTTATTTTATTTCTAGTTAATATACAGATCACTTCTTGTAAAATTAATCGGACGATCCAAACTGATTCACGTTAGAATTTAAACTGACGATTTAAAAGTGAGACAATCTCTTTTAGTATTATTTTTGTGTGTCAATAACAACTGAATAAACTGCAAAAAAATAAATAAATAAGGTACCAAGCCACTGTGTGTATGATAAATTTAAATGTAAAAGAACTATCGTAACTGTGACCATTGAAGGTGTATGACGATGATAAAGTTAAAACAAGTATCTAGTCGATGGGTACAAGAATAGAGTTTGTAGCACGGTAATTTGGCATGCAATGGTTTGAATTGGTGTAATATGTGGAAGAGAACAATAAAAATGAAAGAAAAAGAGAATTGTTATTTTGCATCGTCATTATCACGTTTGTTTTTATGATTCTTTCGTTATAAGCTGTTCTCGGTAACTAGTTTTATGTGTTTTTTTTTTCTATCAGATGTAATAATGCGTAACAGAAAATTAAAGTTACATCAAATAGATGCATGATAGACCAAAACTTGACGTCAAATGTAAATAGAAAAAAAAATTCCAAGGTATTTGAACTTGATCTTGATTGTAATTTGTCTTTTAATTAAAAAAGAAATATTTTAATTATGGGAATTTTTTTATCTAGAACATTTGTCTCATTTCAGAACCAGTCGAATATGTTTCACGTGTTTTAAATGTTATGAATGTCGAAGGTATGATGCTAATTGGTCAATAGAGTTAAATCAGGACAGAAGAGATTTAGGCTCGTAACTGCCACAAAATTGCACGTGATACAAGAATTTCATGTAAATTAGTAAAAAATATTGACACCAAGCAGTCTACTATCAAAATTTAGCATAAATTTAAATTTATTCCACATGAAAAAACCATTTACATATCAAATTCGATATTTTTGGGTTTGTATTCTAATTTTATGAATATAAATTTAAAAAATTATCACACGTGTGCAAAATTAAAACATAGTCAAGCCCTTATTCACTTCAAATCAAATCACCATGATCAATAAAAATAAATTTAAAATATTAAATGAAAAGTTTTATCTTTCAAGAGTGTTTACCGGTTAATGCCTTTTTTTTAATGTTGTTGTACAAAGTACACGTGGCTTGAATTTTAATGATTCATAATTTAAAGCACTATTTGATTATGTAAATTTTTAAAAATAACATCACCTGATTTTGATGTGTTTTAATTGAATTTTAAAATTCAAACAGATGTTTTAATTTATGGGGATGTGAAATGGAGGGGAAAAAAATAAATTTTCAATTTGAAGTTTCAATGATAATTTTTACATGGCGCATCTAAACTCGAGCTTTTTGGTTATGAGTGTCACTGTTCCAAGTCCACGACAACCTCTCAGAGATTATTTCAGGAATGATCCGGGTTAAGAATCATGACAATGTAACACGCTTCATCAGACTTTAAAGGAAAATTTTCATTGACCATGCCCAATGGTGGGTGATGTATTAAAATCACTTTAAAACCACAATAATTCATCAAAATCCCCACGTGATCACTTCCGTATCATTAATTGTATATTTTTCAATAACAAAATCCAAACTTAATCGCATTATATTAAAAAAAAAAAATATCTGATGCAATATTATGTCAACAAATCGATTGTTATTCATACTTATTACTTTTTTTTTTTTTGCTTGAATTACTTTGAATCCATTCGGTTATGAAAATCTGCCGGTATGCCGCGGCACAATAGTATGAAATGGAAAAAATGTATCACGCTATTATGGGACAAAGGTCAATCATGACTAAGAATAAAAACTGAATTAAAATGAACTTCTCCCACTAACTTAAAGACGTATGAATATAAATAATTGTTATTTTTTCTCAAACTTTACGATATTCTGTTGTTTTTAGCTTGTTTATTTAAAAAATAATCACTGTTTTGCGTATTTTGCTATAAAAAATACCTGAATACAGAGTAAGTGACTAATAATTACAAAGTTCTAAGCTTGAAAGTTGATGTGGCATGGAATTTTTATATAATTTCATAATAAAATTGTAAGATTTCAAAGTAATGTGAGATAAATGTAATAATTTGAGGGTATTTTGCGGTTGAGTGATGTGTAATTATTATTTTATTTTAAGGGAATTCCTTTTCATTCGTTCAATAGTTGGAATAGAAATTGGCATTCAAAATAATTAGGAAGAAGTGAGCTCAATTTGACAAGATCGAAGGTAAATGAGGCGCTTTTGACATCAAGCTATTGTTAAGTCTTTAAAATTTTTAATTAACATTTTGAAATACATTGAACTTTAATCTTAAAGAATTCATTGAAATGAAACTACAAATATCTCAAAAAATTTAAATGAAATTTAAACTATGACGCACATGTAAAAAAAAATACAAACATTAAATTTTTTGTTGTGTCACTTATTAATTTGGATCAGGTAATTATGGGATTCGGCTTATTCAGTTGAAGAAATCATTTTAAATTTACTTTAAGAGGCTTATTATATATTTGATTTATTTATTTATTTTATACTTCTGATTATCAGTCATAAGAACCTTAACGAGTTAAGTAAATTAACTGTACAAAATAATTCGTCAAATCTTGTTTTTTAACTGTATCTACTCGGATTTTTTTAAAGTCATAAGGATTATTATGAAATTTTCATGAAAAAAGGGTTTAGAAAGATCAAAATATGATTTTAAATTATATAATTTTATTTTTATTGAAAATTGCAGTTATGTAATCTAGTAATTTTCCTCATATAAGAAACGATATCAGTTGATTCCGGTCTAGAACATGCCATCAAATGAAAATTACAGCCATTAGAGAAGAAATTAATTGAGGTTCTCGTACAAATAAAGTGATTTTAAAGCTAAATTAAATGATATTACGTAAATTGTGTTCGAATAACGTAAGATATTGGAGTTAAATTATATAATTTTTCTGATTTATGAACAATTAAAAGGTAATTTCTTTTAATTGATAAATTTATTTTTCATTAAATTGATTCAAATTTATTTAGTTTACATATTTTTGATAAATAAACGGACATTTCAGTACATATTACTTGTAATATTTGGTTCATTAAAGTATGGGGTTCTTAGTTTGATCAATAATTTTATCAATATTTGCAAAAATATATAATGAGCGATCCAAATATGAAATTTTTTGAAGTTGTTTTAGCAAAAAGATTATTTCTTCATCGGTTGCAGCGTCAAACGAACTAAATTTGTTGTAACCCAAACGGTTATTAATATTATGATAAACTGGAAATGCAGCCAAAGCGATTTTACAAGTTAGTACACTGTGCCCTGCATTGCACACCCAGCAGTTATTGTTAGAAACTTTATTCATCATTTCAATCTGAACTTTTATAGGTAATTTGGAGAAAAATGTTTTTGGTTTTCGTGCAAAATTTTTTCCAGTAAAACCATGTTTAGTTTTATTTTTTGATTCGAAAATAAAGTTTTTTTCATCTTCTGTCAATAGTTTGGTAGCTACAATCAAGCTTTTATCAATCGCCAAAAATCGAATTGACTTAATCGCCGGCTTGACAGAATCCAAATTAAGGTCGTTTGTTTCAACGTATTCTTCTAAGGCTTTAAGTATGTCTGCTTCGTCAGCTGATATTTCATCTAAAACAAGATAGAGATTTACAGCTTCAAGTGGAAAGTTTTTAAAATCTTTATCTTTAAATATTTCTTCTGCGTATACAGGAAAATATTTTGAAAAATACAAAATCAGCTTATAATCTTGGTATTTGAATGCAATTGACAATATTTGTGAAATTTTCTTCGGTTTTTCTTCGTTACAAAAAATAAAAATCTTAATATGCAGAAAATTTAGCAATTCATTCAATTGATAAAAATCTGCAGCAACATACAAATCAGCGGCTTCTTCCAATGTTTTAAATGTCATTTCGTCCAAGTAAATTGATTCGATTATCTTTTGAAAAACAGGAAACTCAACTGTTGTTATTTCAATTGGTTTATCTCCCGACCATTCTGATTTGAAATTGGCTTCAAAGTATGGTGAAATTGAGGTTAAAATAAATTTGTGAGCGTGAATGACTTTCTCGCTAGCTGGTTCTATGTCAGTTGCTTTAATTTTGAAAGCAAATGAACAATCAGTATTCTTTCCATTTTGTTTCTGTTGATAGAGCCAAAAATTCAACACACACTTAGACATCTTGATATTTTCGGTTATTTTAACACTGATTTCAATAAAGTTAATCAAATGCTTTTAAACTCAACTAAATGCATTCAAAACTTACTGCGTGAGCAAGTAACAGTTTGACATTCACAATTTATGTACAGATTTTTGAAGTTTCTATACATGCATCGATACAAATTAACTGTCAAATTTTACCTCATTACGCCCTTATATTATGCATAAAAAAAAACACATGGTTAACTTTGTTTTACAACCACTCGTCTAGAAAACTTGAAAAATTAAATCTAAATCGAAAATTTAATGGGCGTCCCACTTTGAATTGCATTTACACATAAAATATAGTTCAATTTTTAATTGACGACAGTGTTTGTTTCTATTAAGAACTTGTTTGAGAATAATAATTCCATGTGATGCAGTTAACTTACAAAACAGAAAAGGACGAGAAGGCTCCACCTCGATCTGGTAAAATTAATTGTCATGAAATTCTACTCATCAAATCAATTTAATCATAAAATTTTGAGTCCTTAATAATTTTTTTTTTTGATTTATCATCATCAAAGTCTTTCAGTCACCAAGTTCTCATATAAATTCAAATTTAATAGACTCGGTCACACTTTTAATGGATTCTAATCATATAATATGAGAGTAAATCTCAATTTATTCATCTATCAAATGATTACTTTTAATTTTCATAGTAATAAAAAACTGAATTTTGCCGGTTTCATTATAAATCTGATGATGGTAATTATTTTCTCGTATTTTCATTAAATCATTTAACGTTAATGACTGACTTTGTTTGATTTTTTTAGTTAGATACGTCATGAAATGAAGTTCCCATGAGATATGAATCAAAATATCATTTAAGTTAATGGGAAAATTACTTACCTAGTTAATATTTTGTTGAGATAAAGTTGAAAATTTATTGATTTTTGTGTATTTTCGTGTTGATGCGGCAACTTTTCTTCGTAATCCAATTGATTTCAAAGATAATTTTGCTCTGAAAAGAATTTTAAATGAAAAAATTTATTATTTTTCCATCTTTAATTAATTAGGTATTTTAATACTAAATTTATCAAATTTCACATTCATTATGACTCAAACTCACTCAATTTAATGATTTATTTAAGGATTTGTGATTAAATCGGATTTAGTTCAATTAAATTTGGCATAAAAATCACTATTTTAGAGTTTTTTTATTATAATACTTTTTTTATTTTATTTCATTGACTCTGAGCAACAACTTTTATTTGTTTTCATGAATGAAATATCCTTGACTGTGTGAATACGTGATTTTATTCATGCCAATTTTGGGCGAATGTAAGATGAAATCGATTTTTCATCTCTCTCACGGTAAAATTTTCTCTCAAATTTCTCTTTTTTAATTCATGGAAATCAAGTTCATTGATAAAATTTTTCGTACACGTGCCATTTATTTACGTTTAATTCATTCAAGTAGGAAACAAGGTCAAATCTGTTAAAGGAGCAAATAAATTAGGAAATATGAGGAAATTTTTGGTGTTCCATCGTTAATGATTTGAGTCCCAATACATGAAATTGAATATCACATTGAAAGTGAAACTTAGAAATCAATTAGTAAAGATCATAAAATTCCAATTCAATGAAATTTCATCACTTCCTCTTTCAATGTGTTTACACAAATTCAATAAATATTTCAATAAAATTTTATTGCTAAGCACATTGAATGCATTTTCAAAGGCATTCATTATAAGATATTTCGCAAATACAAAAAAAAAATAAAAAACTTCAATTACAAAATTCTTATTATGAGTTAATTTTCAAGCTAACATATTTTATTATTTTTCTTTGTACTGTAATTGCAACTGAAACTAATATGTTTTGGTGCAGCACCACATGCATTACCAATGTTGCTCAATCTAAGCTGGTTTTGTTTTTCATACAAATTGTATGTTATTCAATTTTATACTTTATTTCATGATTTCTCAACCGTCTCCACTTGTTTTTATTTAAAAAATACATTAAAATTACGTTATTTTATGAAATTTCACACCAAATCACCATTCAAAGTTCTTTAATACTAATTTTAATTGGAACACATCATACCTTAATATGTTGATTTATTTTTTTTTTTGTAATTTGAACTTTACTTGCGTATTTCTTTATTTCCTTTTATAATTTTATGTATTTGAATATTCAATTTACTATTCAACTGTTTTTTTTGTAAATTTCTTTAATTGTATGTGTAACTAAATTTTTTATTATTCAATTTCACAACAAAATAAAATATATTTTTTAATTTATCCACCTTTTATTCTAGTTTCGTATATTGGAAATATTAATTGGGCGATTAATTAAAAAAAAAAATTAAAATATTCTCTAAACAAACAATTTTTAATGTTTAGACTAATCGAATGCAAAATGTAGACTGTTTTGTGTTTCATCGAGGGAATTGTATTTATAAACAATTCTATGTGATATTTACGTTATTACGATGTATTTATAAAAAAAAACTGTAGCTTGAATGCATTTTGTACTGCATTTTGCATCGTCACGTCATAGATGTGGTAGAACTCACAATTTCTTAAGCTACTTAGTGTTGACTTATTGTTTCAGTGGTCCGTTTGTATGTGGAATGGAATCGTATATAGCGTAAAATCCAAATAGAAAAACACTGAATGATGTCAGAAGTTCATTAAAGTTCATGTTTCATGGAATTGAAATGGATTGTAAGATGATTTCCATTTGATGGTGAAAAATGTTCAGAAAGAACATTTTTGACTATTGGAGCTTGAGAATGGGTGTCAAAAATCAACTCAAGGTAGATGTTTGAATATAATTTTCACTGAAATCGATTTTTTTTTGTCATATTCAAATGCGAATACGATCAATTTTCACATACACACGCCTTCAACCTTCATTTACTTCCTAAACACGTCTGAAACGTGACTTTATCTCATCAATTCAAACACTTGATTAGGCAAATCCTTTAAAAGTCTTTCAAATACCCTCAGTTTAATGTTATTTTCAATGAGAATAAGACAAAGTTTTGATGTTGAATGACCATTTTATGAAACTGTTATGTTAAAAATCGCATTTTAATCATACATCTAACGAAGATTGAAGGTTATGACCTGCTTTTGATCGTTAATTAACATTAAATTGCTTCAAATTGAGTTAGAATTTGAAAAATTCATGTGTAAATTGAATGTAATCCAAATATCGCGATTCGTGAGGGAATTTTCGGATTTCATGTCAATACAAATCATTATCGCCTTTTTTTAACTTAATTCACATTGATGACACGTTCCAAGAACTTCATTTCAGATAAGTTGAGATGAGGTGAGATCATTCACTTTTTTTTTCTATCACTTTTATTCTTTATCAAGACGTCAACAGATTAAATTAAATGAGTGAAAAGTGAAATCAATTAAAATTGTTGACGTATATTCATTAAATGGAGCAATTTCATTTAATACTTGAATCATTATCATGTCAATTTATATTAGTGGGGCTCAAAGTAGTGTTGAAACTGTTGAAATTGAAAAATTTGTTGAAACTGTTGAAACTTTGACGTTTAAGTTATGTAGTGTATACGCGTATTTTTTTCAACAATTATTTTCAACTTTCAACAGCTATTTTTGTGTTGAATGTTGAATCATAAAAATTTAAATTTTGTTGAAACATTTTACGCTTTGATAAAAATTAAATATTAATTAAATTTGGATTCTTAGCATACCTAAATAGATAAAATAACATAAATTAATAGAAAAATCAGAAAAAATTACTGAAAATTATTTTTATTTTTTTTTTAAATTTTATCACTAGTAATTTTTCAAAAGGGCGCTCACGATTTTTTTTTCATTTTCAATTAAATTTCAATTTCAACAGCTTACTTTGAGCGTGTCTAATATAAAAAAAAATAAAAAACACCTTTAGAACAAAGTATCAATTTAATTGAGAAATTCTCGATTTCAAAACAATAATAAGATGATGTCATGATTAAATTGAGCTCTTAAAGGTGTTCTTAAGCAAAAATAACAGTAATTAAGCATTTCAATTCAATTGTATGAAAGGGCAAGGGGTGACACAATCAAACGTGAATTTCCCGCGTGAGTTGATAAATATTTATAATTTCATCTTGATAAATAGAGGAGAGTTTAAGAGTATTTGTCATTGTCTTATGATTATTTTATTTTTATTAATTTGAATTCAAATGCGTTGCGAAGGCAAATCACAAAAACCACGATCATTTTTTAAATTTAATTGTAATAAATTATAATTATGAGGAAGTGTCTGATGATTGATTGTAATTTTTTTCTCTTTTAATTATCAGAAATCTGGTGCAAAAAATTGGAGCATGTGTTTTGGAATGCAGAAATCGTTGATTCATCGTATCTTGAAGCAACCAATTTGGGAATTAATGGCTTTTTATGGTAATTCATGAAAGAGACACAGCGATGAGATATTTTTGGAATGACACAAGAAAATCACATAAGATTGACAGTTTAAAGGCTGAGTCATTTGAGAAGATTCTACAAAGTCAATATGGCCATCTCTTCAAAGACGTGCACTCATATTAAGAGCATGCCATGTAAATGTTATCGATTTTTCTAATATTGGCCTCACACGGTAATTTCACGAAGTTCAAGTGCAATAAATGTATGTCAATCAATATTATTATTATTGTTGTTGATTGTTAATTTAAATGACATAAACAGAATTTGAATTATTATTTTACTTTGTACTATCAAAAGACCTAGTTTTGATTTGAACTTGGACTAAATTTGGTTTTTAAAGGAATATTTATTTCAAATTAGTTTAATTGACAATTTTACTAGTGATTTCTCGATTTTCTTGTTGAATTTCAGTTGAAAGTATTCAAAAAAGAATTTAAAAAAAACAAGGCGTCTCCATTATTGTAAGATATCAATTCAAATAGTAACAGTTCAAAGTATTACAGTCAATATGTTTGAATTGAAAACGCATCAACAAAGTCAATAAGTGCTTCATTTCAATTCCGGATTCAATTTTGCATCAACTCATTTGGAAAATTGAGTCTTAACTAATATTTACAAATATTTATTATAATGAAGTGATTAATATTCCCATACTGTCACTTCAAATAAATAACAAAAAAAAAATTGCATGCAAACGAAATCTTTACACAACTTTAAAAAGGAAAAAAAATAACAGAAAATCATCATCAATATTTATAACACACAAAGAGTGCTTGTCATGCAATTTCAAGTCGAGAATCTTTGTTTATTTCTAAATTATTGCACAATTCTGAATCACCTGAGGTAAGTTTTTTCGTCTTATTCTTAATAATTACTAATCCAAAGTAATAACAGACATTAAATTACACGGAAATTGTCAATTTTCGGCAAAATATCAATTAAATTTACAATTCAAAGGTCACAGTGTGCTTGTTGGATTAGACAAATTGATTTAAATTGACTTGTAATGAGAAGAAAAAGTTGAAAAAAGTGTCGTTTTAATGTTATATTATTAAAGTAATAAAATAGGGAAAAACTCATTAAAATCAATAAATAAGCAAGTAATTGAAGGTTGCTAATAAACTTGAATGAATTTAATAGTTTATTATGTATCGAGAGTAAGTTTTAAGAGATTAAAATAATAATAGTAAAAAATTGAATTAACGGAGTAGCGTGTGAGTGTGAAATTAATTATGAGGTTTTTAAGTATAATAATAATAAATAATAACAAATTTACCGTTTATACAAGTGTTAATTTTAATGTAAATCTTAATTAAAAGGTCAATTTTAACCCGAATCTGGTGGAAACCAGCCAAAACCTAGTCGATAGGAGAAAATTTCGTTTCAATGCACTGCGTGATGAACTCAATGATGGTGTTTCAATCGATTTCAATTTAAGATCGTCGTCCTTTATGGGTTAAAATACAAACGGATAATAATTAATGTTATTTTAAGATCAAATCAACACAAGTCTAGAGCAAATAATCATCATTAATGAGACTATCAAGATTTTAACCGGAAATTGCTTGAATTGGATCTGGCCATCACCTGATGAGACACACAATGAGGTTGATGACTTCAAGCCACAGCCGGATCAGTTAATTTTTTCTGAGTTCTAGCTTAAAGTTTCAGTAAAAATAACAAAAAATTCATCAACATCAACGCATTAAAAGTTCATTCATCTCAAAAAAGCATATTTATAGCTCTTGTATGACACCGTGCAGCATAAACGAGCTTCAAAATTGAATGCAATTTAAATTAATAACAATAAATTAACGTTCACACACATACCGATCCCTCAACTTGCATGCATATTACATTAGATTTGCTCTTATGAACGTCTCGATGTGGTTTCTTGTTGACCCAAATTTAATAGAAACCAGTTTTAATAGTTACTTTTATTATTATTATTAATAAAATTTATATTTTTTTTTATTTACAGAAACAACATAAAAAAAACTTGCAGTGAATGAATATTGACGATGATTAGGCAATAATTGATTGCAATACATGTGCAGCTTGAAAAAATTACATTGATAAAAGTTTTTTAGAGTCAGTACACGCAGATGGTCGAGACGAATTTTCAATTTATGGAAACGCCTGGTAATTTACTTAATTTTATTATCAATTCTTTTGATTTCATTCATTTACAATGAAAAAATTCTTCCTTATTACTTTAAATTTAAGTAATTATCCGAAATCCATATTAACACAACCATTTTTTTGTTCAAGTACAATAAATTTCAAGATTTAACCGAAATATGAGTCATTTATTTGCCAAAAATATAAACTTGTTGATAAACAAACATCTTAATTCGTAAAATATCTTACCTGAGTCAAATGTTATACAGAAACTCCTAAAAATAATTACCAATAATGATTTTTCAATGTCAAGTCTATTTACAATGAATGTTATCTAACATTAACACGACAAAAACGGACAAAAGCACAATATTTTTTTTTTGTTTATTGTATCAAGATACATAAAATTAAATTTTCAAGAGCAACACCACTGTACGATGGTAGTTAGATATTAACGAATTAAGAAAACAAAACAAAACAACCGAAATTATTATTTTGATGTAATGAGTAAAAAAAAGTGTTAACTTGCAGGTATCTTAATGATATTAAAAAAAAGGTATGTTTCTGCATAAACGATCAAAATATGACTGAATTATGATTGAATATTCGATTTCTTGGTACTCGTTATTCACTATTAATTTGAACTTCTTCACGAATGTTCCTAAAATTGATTTTATATGGTCAAGGTATTATGATGGAGGTGGGTAATATACAGAAATTGATCATAAATTGTAGGTAAAATGAAAGAAATACAGCGTGATGATTAAATTTTAATATACGGAAAATAAGACGTGAATGTATGTTAGATGAAGGGAAATCGGTGGTCAATACTGATTTTATACTAACTTGTGTTTTTCAATGCTTTTTGATTTTCTCTGAAATTTTGTTCTTTTTAAGCGCATTTCTAGTATATTTGAAAAAATGTGTGTATTTGCATTCGTTTTACTATTTTAACTGGCCTTATGGTAATTCTTAAGACACGATTCATGGGATTTGAATCTTAAGATACAAATCTTAAGACTTAATTTTCACACAAAATTCTAAATACACAAATCTTATGACTCAATTTTCAGATCCAATTCTTAAGACTCAAATCTTCACACAAAATTCTTAATACACAAGTCTTAAGACACAATTTTATTTTATTCTTAAACGGTTTTTTGAAGAATAGATTTTCAAATTTAAACGTACGCACACTCTTGATAAAATTGTCGTCCATACCAAAAAAATTGAAAATTTGTCTCATTTGCATTCAAGCCGGCAAACAAAAAGGATTTGCTTGGACATTTAATAAATTGTTAAAAATTTTTGCTTTTAAATTTTACTTTAGATTAATTATTAAATTGAAATTTTTTCCTTTTTTAACCATTAATTTTAAGTATGTTAAGTTTTAATTGAATCATAAAATATATAATATAAAATATATTGGTAAGTAAATGTGAGGTTTTTAATTAATAATAATTTCTATTGTTTTCGGTTGAACAATAGAATTTGTGCTAAGACAATTTTTTCCTTGTATCTTTTCAGTATCAAATAAGCATGGAAGAATTCAACTCATCCTCAGACGATTCTGAAAAGGAAAATTATTGTGCATCAATGAAATATGTATCTGAGAACTCTTCTGGTGGCTATGAAATGATACAAGTAGATTTAAATAAAACTATGCGTGCTTCGGAATTTGAACTTCAAGATATGGAAAGCGATTTTGAGAAGGCTGCTTCTCGTCAAAATGTTGGATTTAAAAAAGTAACTGATACACCATGGCTCAGTATGGATAGTAAAAAGGTGGAGAACACACATGAGTTGCCAGATTATGATCAGCTATTAGTGGATGAGTTGAGACAGTTACGATTGTGTGAGGAAAAGATCAAACGAGGGGAGATGAAGATGACAAAAGAATTGAGACGTAAATTCACAGCTGCATTTATTTCAGTTTCTCCCAACAGTTCAAATTCTAGTGGTGATGATTCATGGTTGCAAATCTCACCAAATACCAAAAAGATCCTCGATACAGAGGGCTGCAAACCAGATACGAGCTTCTCCGCGTAAATGTAATCGGAGCACGTGCAGGTGACGAATTCAGAAAAGTGATTGTTCAACAATTTCTTCTTAGGTTTAAGGTTTTTTTTTTAAATAAGTTGCAGATTTTATTTAAAAGATTTTTTTCCCTGAAAGTTCTAAAAGTTTAAATTTAAATAAAATCTGAAATTTTCATTTAAATATATCATGGTTTTCTTATTTTGAATGGAAAACATGACCAAAAATTGAGCAAAATTGTAAAAACTGATTGTAATTCATAAATTTTTTCCTTCAGGTTTTGTTTAATCCGGATTTTTAACCCTAAAATGTATGGAAAACATTGAAATTTTAAAATTTATCTATAATTTTGTTAATAAAATTTGAAATAAAAATATTTTATTAATAATAAATTGAATGAATTTTGTTGTTATTTTGTTAAGATCATGAAAAAATGAATCTTCTGACAGTTTTTTACCTTATTTATAAAAAAATGATCCTGAAGCAATTAATTCGACGCACTGTGACTTGAACGTGTCACCTCATGTCGCTCCTAGTAAATAATGTAAACAAAACAAAACCGCGATTGTAAAACGTTTTAGATCTTTTTAAATTGAAATTCCATTAAAATTATGGAAAAATCAGAGAAAAAATACAGACAGCGCAACAAACAGCGTCGTAATGCAATTCGACAACAAATGGAATTTTACTTTAGTGATTCAAATTTAACCAAAGATCGATATTTAAGTCAATTGGTTAAAAATTCAACAGATTCATGTAAGTCCATTTCAATATTTCATTTGACCTTGATATTAAAAATAATCCTTTTTCAATTTCCCAGACGTGGAAATCTCCGAATTTCTTAAATTCAATAAAATCAAATCCCTGACCGAGTCAATTGAGGATATCGCAAAAGCTGTAACCGGATCTGAGCTGATTCAACTCTCTGAAGATCAGACAAAAGTGAAACGTAAAACTGACTTGCAAGTCAAGGCAGATGCTGATGAATGTACATTATATGTTGAATCACTTCCCAAACATGCAACTCACGATTATGTCAAGGAGATTTTTTCCCGATTTGGCACTGTTACGTATGTTTCGTTGCCCAAATATAAGCATTCACGGAAAATTAAAGAATTTGGTTTTGTTGAATATGAAAATCAGGAGAGTGTGATAAAGGCAATTGAGGCATTTAAACAATGGAATGGGGTTTTAGTGTATCAGGATGCGGATCCAAACAAATTGCAAAGTGTGGTGAGTTTTAATGAAGAGCAAAAAATTGAAAAGAGAAATAAGGATAAGGGAGAGTGTGAAGATCAAGGTCAGAAGAGAGAAAATGATGAAGATACAGAACCTCCAAATAAAAAAATGAGAACTGAATCAGAATGCACCGAAAACCAAGAAAATGAAAGTATGTTAAATGAAATGACAGAATCGTCTGCCAAAGAAGATGAAACTGAAGAAAATAAAAGTGAGCTAAAAGAAACATCAGAGTCAAAAACTTCTCAAAAGAAAAAGAAAACTAAAACTGTAACCCCAATCACTGAAGAAAAAGTATTCGACATGAAAATCATGCCAAAACGTGAATGGAAAAGACTCCGCAATAAATATTTGAATCTTCAACGCGAACGCTTCAAGGAAATTAAGCAGAAACTTCAAGCAGGTCGTAAACAACAAGAAAAGAAGCAAGAAAAGAAAAAACCAGCTCCAACTCCCTCAAAAGCTACAATTAAAACTTCATCACCTCGTAAGATAAACTTTTATGGTGCCCTCCCATTTGATAAAAAATCCGGGTCCGATGAAAACACGGACGACCAAGAAGTGCCATCACGCCTCAAAAAACCACTATTTTCATTTGAGCCTGGTCTCATTGTAAACATCAAATTCCAAGAACCTCTAGTCGATGTCAAAGAATTCAAACAAGAACTGAAAAACTTATCTTTCATTAAGTACATCGATGTAAAGGAGGGTGATCCTGAAGCATTTGTGCGAGTCGATAAATTCGCTTCAGCAAATCAATTAGTGAAATTTTATGCCAATTCCGATTATCAAACCCAGATATTGAGTGGCGAAGTTGAACAAATTTACTGGCAAAAGATGATAAAAGACCGTGAGCAGAAATTGAACAAAAATATCAAACCAAATAAAGTGAGAGGAAGAGAAAAGCTATCAAAGAAAATCGCTCAACATATTCGTTTTGATGAATAAATTTAAAAGTACCCATGAAATTACATATTGAAGTCTAATGAAATGAAATAAAAAAAAAACATGAATTTTATTAAACCACAACTATTTCATTTTATTTTTCGTATTCCCTTAAAAAAAAACGTAACTTAGCAATAACTTTAATTTCAATTTAATTTAAATTCAAATTTTTTTTCATTTTCATAAGAATTTGATTAATTAGAGAAAATTTTATTTTTAAATGTTAATATTACAGTCCATCATCATAATACAATTAATTTTAAATCTTACAAGAAAAAAATTAACAATAACATTAAAAAAACAATTACATTAAGGGAAAGGTAAAATTTGGACACTTATCTTATACCAACAACCTGGGGGAAAAACATTTATTTGTTTGCTATAAATTAAATGCTGCAGTTAAAACTTAATAAAAATGTGTCTTTAAACAGATATTTCTTAAAATAGAACAAAATATTAGACTTATAACGTAATTAATTTGTGATTTAAATTCGTAGAAAAGCTACATTGAAATTTTTTTGATAATTTTGTTTAAATTCTTAGGCCGAAACATAAATTTTTTGAATTGAAATTGTACTCTAACCCGTTTCCATTGAAATTTTTAAGTGATGAAGTTTAATTGTGATTTTTTTTTTAATTTTTGTTTTGTTTTAATTGATGAGCAAAAGTCTTTAGTTTAGCTATAATGTCTTATTTTTTTGCATGTTTCGTATCAAAAATTATTTAATTAATTTTTTTTAGTGAAAACCGTTATTTTTCATTATCTCCTTAATTTTTTTTTGTTATTTGTTGAAACAAATCGCGTCATGCTTGATAAAATTTAATGTAAACAATTAACGTTAAAATCAAAATTTTCAATTTTTTTACAATTAGTTCATTTCACTGTTTGATTTATTGTTGTTGTGGTTGAGTTGGAGGTGCTAATCGTGAAATAAATCGAACTCCACCTTGTAAGATCTTACGAATGACTCCTGGTGCACTTGGGTTGTTGGCTACAGCTTCAGTTGCTATTCTCAACTCGTAGAACATGTTACGAGTGTATGGATTACGACGTGATGAGTAACGAAGGACCAAGAAGTGGTAATAAATGAATGGTGTCATGATTCCAGCGCGACCTCTGAAATAAATTGATAAAATAAAAAAAATTTGTAGAATTTTGAATGAAATTTTAAAAGTAAGGTACACTTACAAAAATACGAGAATGATAACAAGTGGCATCAAAAATATTTCTGAGAATGCAGCTAATCGAAGAATGTTTCTTGTTTGGAATTCAACCAATGAAATCAAGAGACGAGCACCCCACCATGAGTTTTGTCCAAGAGTCTAAAAAAAATTTTTTTTAAATAAGGTATACGATTGTAAATTAGTGATTAAACTTACATCAAGTAACGTCAACGAATAGCTAGCTGAATGTAAAATCGCAAATAATACAATTGGGATTGGGATAACAAGAACTGGTGCAACATACAAGTAAATTAGTGAAAAGAACAAGTAATGACATGAGTCTTCCATCAGCAATAGTGACAAATACTCTCTTGTAAAGGCAATTCTTGGCATTCGTTGGTGTAGTCTCAATGCTGATGTCATCGCATTTGCCATAAAAATTTTATAATACGAACTTTGAGCATTCCTGTAAAAAATTTAATTTAATTAACAAACATTATAATTATTTTGGATTATCAAGATAAGAAATGATAAAAATGTGTGTCAGACACAGAACATTGCTTTAAATTTTACAACTCACCCAAAGATTGGCAAAACATATCCAACAGCAAATATAATGGTTAAAACTCTCGAAGCCCACAAGGCTGAATCAACTTTATTTGCTATCACGTGTGCTTTAAGTGCTTCAAATCCCCTTTGTGGTGATTGTTGGTCCTGTTGTTGTGTGTTATTATCACTCATCTTTTTTTTTGTTTGACTTTTTAATTTTATCAAAATAAAATTTAATTTATTTAAATTGGTATTGATTGCTGAAAAAGAAAGAAAAAAAAATGCATTAATAAATAATTAATTGAAATCCTTGAACTTTGTCCCACATTAACGTGTTTTACATCCATAGAACAAAATTGTATCTATGAGAAACTCAGATCATGATGAAACTTGATTAATACAAAAAAGTTTCTTATTATTTTGAAATAATTAAATTTATACAGTGTATGATTTCACGCGAGTATTGACTTAAAAAGTACTTGTTAAATGATTGAAGGTAACTGTAATTTTTTGGATAAATAAAGAAAATTATTGTAAATATTTTTTTTTAATGGAACGGTGGGTCATTTAACTTAAATTTGATTTAAATAAAAATTTGAAGTCCTACAAGTTCCAATTTCGACACTGATTTTTTAAACGTTCAATGAACTAAATGTTATTTGAAGCTCACTGTCCTAATATAAGAAGTGTTCAAATTAAATAATAATCATTCGTGTATGTCTGCTCAATCTCCATTAATTTTGTTTATAAATTTTGCACGATATCAATTCTTCATAAAAATTCACGCATTTGCTAACAGTAATAACATTTTATAATCATGTTTGATTTCCACATATCAAACAGGTTTCCGACATAAATTTTATATTTAGCTTCACATCAAAATTCTCTCATGGAAATAAAAATTCCTTAATTTCATTTTTAGGTCAAATTTGTTGATCAATTTTTTACCCTTCTTTTTCTCTGACCAACAAAGTGTGATTAATTATTCATAATTGACTTGATTGATATTATTAACTCCCGATATTACTCTATGAAATGTACTATTTCACAAACACTGACGTAGTTTTTTTTTTACGGATGATACGTAGAAAAATTTCACTTTCTACTTTTAATGAGGGATTTTCATTGAATTTCCTTTTAATCCAGAGTAATTACCTGTCGTTTCCACTTGATTCCACGTTGGAATACAAATTAAAGTGGTTTTTATGTTATTTTTGTGTGTAAATAATAAGAAATTTTAAATTAATTTCAAATGTGTTTTAAAATTTTTAACAAATATAAATTAGAGAGTGAAGTTTGTTTGATGAGTGAAGTTTATTTGAAAGATGAATAACCCAGATAACATTTAAGCGCTAAAAGAATACTTTTAGATGACTAAAATTTGAATTTTAAAATTATGTCGTAAAATTTATTTATTTTCAATTAAAATATTAACATTTAAAAAATTTTCCTTCAATTTAACCAAGTTTTCATATTTCCATTCATAATGAAAACAAATTTTCATCGAAAAACACAAACAGATTCATTTGAATTCAAAAAACAATGCTATCGGGGTATATTATGATCGACACAAGTAAATTCAAATGAAATGACCGTTACAAATTGTCTTATTTTTCATATTTTATTTCAATCAAAGCTAACACACTATTAAATTTTTATTTTAGTTTACTTTACACTTCATAATTATTCATTTTAATGGAAAATAACTTTTTAAAGTGTAATTAAAAGTTAAAATATGTTAAGAATGGTGAACTTTTGCTAGAATAAACAAAACTTTAATTACGTTACGTTACGTTACCATTGTCCTCGTGTTTACACCGAAACAAACAATCGTTTGTGAAAATTATTTAGAATAAATTAAATGCTTTATTTTAACACATTTTAACATGATTTTACGGCTAATTTAATGTTCTTTTTTCAGTTCATTAAATATTCATATTAAAATGCAACTGAGATAGCAAAGTCCATAGAATAGAATTTCATTTTGACGTTTGACATTTTTCTATAGAAACACATACGGAAACTTCAAAATTTTGAATGGGAAAATTTTAAACGTTAAGATGAATTTTTGTCCACGGATTTAGTCCGTAATTGGATTCAAATATTATTTTTTGTAATTAAATCTTCATTTTACTTCAAAAAAGTTGCATCTTCAATACAAAGTATCATCTGATATGCGTCTTAAATCAATTAGTCATAGAAAGGAAGGCACTTTCATTATTATTCCTATAATTTGTTCGTAATTTGTACCTTAATTAACTTAATTGCCATAGAGATTTTTTTTTGACTTGAGAACAAACAATAAAGGGCTTCAATTAAATTCATTTAAAAAATAATTTGCTTGAACATGAGACTCAGTATGAAGTTACTTGTAGCTGTTTTCATAAAATTAATTGAAAAAAGTCATAAATAATTCAATTTTATTATTCTCTGACGTACTTATTGCGTACTTGAAAGAATGAAAGGTAATTAAAATTGATTCATGATTGTGATTTAAACATTTCTCAATTGAAATTCAAAAATTTGTGATGGAAAAATTTTAAAATTCAGTTCAAATTATCGGGGTAAGCAGGTGACAGTTCATTTTGTATAGATACACATACGGAAACTTCAAACATTCTGTACGTAAAATCTTCACATGCTAGCCTGGTATTAAAAATGAGGTCCAAAAGTTATTTAGACATTTCCCAATTAGCATTTAGAATATTCTCTATTTTGATGCTATAAAAATTTTCTTTTAGAACACTAGTTTTTTGATGATTCAGTGAAATTCAGATATTTTCTAGAACATTCCATTCAGAATGCACTTAACCGGTTTCTTAGATGAACTTAAAAAAAAATGAAACAACACGTAAATGATCTACTTGATATAAAATTACTGGAAATATTTTATAATGATAAACAACAAGCATAACATAAAACTTTATTTATTTACATCGTATCGTAATTACGTGGGGAATTCCCTCATATTACATACCTTCGAAGAGTTTTTTTTTCATATTAAATGTAATATGAAGCATTGTACAGTTTTAATTTGAAATATTTGAATTTTTATTGATTTTACATTTAAAACGGATATCAGTTAAGTTGTGATGATAACCTGAAATTATATAAGTTATTCAATTTTATTGCTTATTGTATTCCTGGAATATGTAGGCAGGTAGAGTTCAAGTTCAAGTTATGCTGAAATTTACCGGTTTTTTTTTAAATTTATGTCAGTTAAAATTTTTTTCAACGTCATCATGAATGAAAAAATTTATCAACAAAAACAATAATTAGCGTAATCGTAATATGCAGACACACACTTTATTTACATATTTTTTTATGTACTTCTTCTTCTTCAACATTTTTTTTTATTATCATTATTTTCATATTTTTTATCTTCAGTGATCCGTTTAGTGACCGGCTTCTTTCAAATGACGTCAATGTACATTGACTCAAACTCGTATCAAAAAAATATTTTTAATGTAAGATTTGAATTATTCCGTTTGATTTCATGGTGCATGGTACTTATTATTGTAATTTTTACACTGACACACACACACACACACACACACACACACAACATGTAAAATTAATTATTGATGGTTTTTAAATTGAAAATTTCACACATTATAATAATCATTGCGCACTTGACGAATATGCCAATTGAAAATATGACGAATAAAATACAAACTCGTTATAGGTCAAATTCGAAACATGTGAGTATGGGTTTTTTCTTCGTTGAATTAAAATTCAATTGAAATGGTTTTTAAAGGGCAAGCACCTTTTAAGCTTATACAAATTTTTGTCGAATTCACCTTTGGAACAATTTACATTCATATGTCATTAGCACGTGATTTAAGGTAATATTCCTTTCTCGTGCGACCCAAAGATCAACAAAAACAGACATTTTTACAAATTTTAATTTGTAAATCACAAACAAAGTACAAATCAATGCAAATTCATTGTCTTACGTTTGCTTACACCATAAAATTAGCCTTTGATCTGTGATGACAAAAGTTGTATAAAGTTAAAAGTAAATATTTAATTACTCGACACTTTTTTTAAAATGTAAATCACTGAAATACACAATTGATGTCTCTTTTTCGTACAAAAATTCTGTGCTAAATGTGTCATCAAACAAAAATAAATTTTTTGAGCGATAATGTTTGCATTTCAACAAAAAAAAATATAATGAAAATAAAGTAATTGCTAAATTTTTACGCAATATTGACATTTTAATGAGCAATGTGAGATAAATTCATGGTATCAGGTTAACTTTTAATGAAATGATTCAATTTCGTCTAATATCAAAGTTTGAATTGTCAATTGTTTTACAAGAAATACACAAAGATTAATGTCAAAAAATTGTCATTGAAGTCATTTTTGCACTTTAATGTTTGAATTTCACAAAGAAAAAACGTCATTAAATTAAAAGTATGTCGAATTAATTGAATTTTCAAAAGAAATCAGCAACAAATTGCATTTTAATTGAAAAATTATGCTTAGTACAAAACAATGATGAAGGTTTTCTTCACTCAAATGAATTAAAATTAGAATTTAGATGACCTTAGATTATAACATTCTGAAAAGACTTAACTGTGAAAAATCATGCAATTTAACGTCATTTTTAACATAATTGGAATTAATGCATGCAATTTAGTTTTTTGTTGAGTTTTAAAGGGAAAAATTTGAATTGTTTTCTTTTTTTTATAAGGCTTCCATGAAAATTCTTCAATGAGATTCATGGAAATTTCCAGTTAAATGCAATATTCAATTAGATTAAAATTAATATTGTGGTTAAACCCTGTTATGGCATGTTAATTAAATATGGAAATAAAGCGAGGTAATTACGTTAAAAATTGAATCAAGTCTGAATGTGTCAAAATAAATCATAATCGATTATTTATTTATTGTAATTTAAATGGGATTTTCCAATAAGGTTTCTTTTTACTTGAGGAGATATTCCTGAGGTTTTGGCTTGAAATGACAGATTACGAGAATTTGAGGACTAGGTGCAAGGTTGGAAGTTCGATTCTCCCTTGGGCCATGAAACTCTCAAATGTCATTTTTTCCAGCTAATCAATTTGAGTTAAAGACTAGATAAAGATGGCGACTGCTTGGGATGACAGGATAAAAGCTAAGGCCCTTCGAATGATGATAACGGGTATATGCAATAAGCCCGATTGACGGCCTGAGTGCTAGCTTTATAGTCCAACAAATCTGATTTGATCTACAGTGTGTTCCATTTTCTGATGACTTTAACAATTATATTGACAAAATGTGGTCGTTTTCAGTCTACAAGCCTTTTAATTCAATGAGCTAACGTCGGTTTTAAGTTCGTTTGAAATTTCAGTTAAAAAATAGTGATAAAACTGCATTTATCGTCAAAATATTTTATCTCTTAACAAAAATTCCATTGATGTATTCCAGGAAATATTACTGCGTTAAAACCATTTATTTATCATAAATATAAATATTATTTTTATTATTGACCCAATAGTGCCACTTCTACGAACTCAGATAAACTTAAACGTACACAGTGTGTGCATTCATCCACGCAAAATTCTATCAAAATCTTATAGCAAAATAAAAACATTATACGTTACACCGGTCATCAAATCGGCTTTTATTATTCACTCATTCACACAACCGTGCAAAAATTATTTAATTTGTATTTTTATAAAGAAAACAAAAACAAGAACTTCAAGTTAAAGTTTAATCAATCTATGAAACATACACGTTTTAACGAAACCGAGTATGAAAAACGTCTTGAAAGCTGTCTTTGTATTTGTGTTGAGTTGCTTCATTGAAAAAATAGTAAAAAAATTAACGACCAAATGTATAAAAGCAGGGATTGAGTAACACTTGTATCACAGTCAATTAGAAATATTTGAACCATTAACAACTTTTAAAATCTCTCTTCTATCTTATTTTGGTGAGTTTTAATTATTATTTAATTTTTTTTTCAATTTAAATTAATTTATTATCAAAGGAAGTTAAAACAAAAAAAAATAAGCCATAAAACCTTAATTAGAAGGAAAAGTGAATTGTGATATGAATAAAAAGTTGTCTTTTTAAAGTCAGAAAAAGTGACAGTGAAATGCTAAAAAAAAACAATTAAATTAAATTACAAATGTAACAAAGGTTCTTCACTTAATCAAAACACAAGTCTTTTGAAACCATGTTCAATTTATAACGTGATTCAGTTTCATTTTCAATAATTTTTTTGCAAAATCTTGAATTGGTTTAGTCATCAAATAACAGGTTTATGTTAATCGATGCTAATTTTTTATGTTATTGAAATTGTTTTTTAGCAAAGATCAAAAAAAATCTAGCAGATTCGTGATATTTTAAACATAAATTTTTAAAAGAAAAAAAAAAATATTTTCAGCTGATTTAAGCAATAAATTGATCTAGTTTTTAAAAAATATTATTTAAATGACTCAACTTCCACCTTAATTAAAAAAAATTGTATGAACAGAAAATTGTGCAAGAATAATGTTAAAGAAACATTAAAAACTGGTTTTAAAGCTATTAACCCTTCATTGAATAGAAGAACTTTTGAGGAATATTAAGTATGATATTTTTCTTCAAATTTAATTCCGATTAAATATATGAGGATATTTTACTTCAAAAATATCATGAATATGATATTGTTGGAATAAATGTACAGTAAATCTTCCAAAAACAAGATGCTATAAAACTTGCTATAAAAAATTAAGTTGGTTACTCAATTTAATGAGCATTCAATGAATCACCAGCTACACAGATGAAAATGAAATAAGAATTAAATTTGCAATACTTACATAATATTAAAAAAGATTTTGATAATATTTAAAGATAAAAAATCGACTTTGTTTTATAAGCATAGCGTGTGAATAACAGGAACCTTACATTGTTAAACAAATACAAAGCAAATCAATTATGAAAAATAAATTAAAATTTATAATTTAATAACTCAGTCAAGGATTGTGGTTTTATTTTGTGTTTGAAACACGAAAAGTATTTCATTGAATGCGAAAAAGGATCGAAAACTGTTGTTAAATTTGTATTTCAATTTAAGCATTCAATTAAACAAAAAAAATTTATGGCATATTTTTCATTTTAGTAAAGGATATGAAATGTTATTATGAATACTTTTCTTTTCGAAAATTTAACCATTTTGAAGCGTAATTGTTTTTTTTTTTTGTATGAGTCCTTCATAGGCAATTAAAAAAAATTTGCTATAAAAAAAGCCATAATAGCTAAGTGTGCTATAAATTTTGCTATAAAAATTTGATTTCAGCTCAGATTAAAATCAAAAAAGGGCTAGATCCTTCTTAAATTTTTGATTCAAAACAAAATAAAATCCATTAATAGCATTTACATAACCTCATTTCAATGAAGGGTTAAATTAAAAGTTTTTCTAAAAGTAACAGTCAAGAGTCAAATTAATGATCAAAAGTCAATTTGAATGACTTTTAACATATGACTCATAGAAATTATTGCAATTTACATTTTTTTTAAATGAAAAAAATCAATTTCACAACCTACCACTCAAATCAAAAACAGAACAAACATCTAGAAGAATAAAGTGAGTGAGTAATTCAAGTGAGCAAAGTACTTGAACCATAAATTGTTATTTGAAATGAAAACCATCATCAAACATGGTCAAGGTGATCGTTTGAGTTGAATGAGTTCATTTTTTTACTAAATCAAGAATTGAAGATAATTTTTATTTTTTGTGAAACATTTTTTCTTCAATTTTCTTTTTGATGAGCTAATTTGGAAAATTAGCGGTCATGATAATAAAATTCCAATTCAAGCCTCACAACACTCACATTTGAATCGAAATTTCATAACAATAAAAAAAAAATTATTTTCTTTATCATTTAATGGCGAAACGATTATTTAATCATCCTTTCGACACTTTTTAAGTGCCTCAAGCAAATAAACGTAATTATGATAATCATTTAATTTCTTATTTATTTACAATTTACACAACATTTCATATTCAACTTTAAAACAACATTATCAATATCAATAATAATTTATTTACTTTACTTTACTTTTTTTTTTAAATAAATTTTCATTTTTAAAACAGGCAACAAAATTCATTAAATTCAAGGTTTTAAGCATTTATAATCAGACACACAATTGATTACACTGATTTACTTAAATATTTACAATTCAATAAGTGAATAAGTGTGTAGACAATGTAAATGCGGTTCTGTTTACTATGAAAATGTTAAATAAAAAAAATATAACATCAAAATATATACTTCCATGTTTACCTGAATCTGACTAGACTAGACTTGATTTGTAGTCTCAGAATAAAAAAAAATATATTTATTGCAATATAGTATTTTTTTTTAAGTTTATATAAGTTACTTGTTTGTAATTTACTTGATAATGTTATGAAAGCAATGAATTCTAAAAAAATGTATGTTGAAATCGGAAATAATTTAATATGAAGTCACAATCACTAGACCAGAAATAAGATGATTAAATCGTTTTTGTTTGAGACATTTCGTTGTTCTAGATTAAAAGTTAGAAGGAAATAACGATTCATGCTTGACTTGCCAAAGTGATAAATTTATTTCCTAATACGATGATTCTTTGAAAATTATCTCATTATTTTTCTTTTTTTTACATTGTTTTACAGAATAATCCATAATCAAAGATAATCAATATGAAATTCGTAATTGCTTTGAGTTGCTTGCTTGCCATTGCTGCTGCTGCTCCTGCTGGAAAGGACGAAGGCAAATACACCACAAAATATGATGGCATTAACTTAGATGAAATTCTCAAGTCAGACAGATTGTTCAACAACTACTATAAATGTCTCATGGATCAAGGACGTTGCACACCTGACGGCAAGGAACTCAAAGCTCGCTTGCCTGACGCCCTCAAAACCGAATGCTCAAAATGCAGTGAAAAACAAAAGGAAGGCACAGAAAAAGTTCTCCGTTATTTGATTGAAAAACGACCAAAACAATGGACAACTTTACAACAAAAATATGATCCCGATAACATTTACACCAGAAAGTATGAAGCTGAAGCCCAAAAACGTAACATTAAAGTTTAAATGAATTGAATTGAACATAATTTTCAAACAAAAATGAATTCAAAAAAAAAATGTGATACCAACCACAACATCCAAGATATGATTTCAATTTCACACAATGCTCTATTTCTTAAATTTTCTGTTTAAATTCAGTTAAAACTTAATAGAATTAGATAAGAAATTCCCTCCAAATTATTTGTTACATTTAATTTAATAAAATTTAAGATTTAACTTGTAACTTCTGTTAATTTATTATTAATTCATTATTATTATTATTTTTATCGCCACTTCGACACATTTCTTTTATCTTTCTTAATTTGTACAAAAAAATATGGGAAAAAAATAAAAAAAAATTATTAAAATTGAAATTTAATCACTTTTTACTTCTCAATCAATCCCACAGTGCATTGATGCTTTGTCTTATTCTCCTCCTCATCACAAAACTTTTTCAGATAAACATTATCAGGATCATACAATTTTGCGATGACATCCCAGTCAGCAGGTCTCTTATCAATAATGTAATGCATCACATTATCTGATCCACTTTTTTGCTTTTCCGTGCAACGAGCGCAATCATTTTGAATTGCATCTGGCAGAGAGTCCTTCAATAGTTGCCCATCCGGGGTACATGGTCCTTCGTTCATCAGACACTTGATGTAAGCCTTCATGAGACGCTCATTTTTTAGAATTGCATCTACATCGATGTTATCGTAACGTGAATCGTATTTTGGAAGATCACGTGGAAGGGCATTGGTCAGGAGGAGAGTAAAAGAAGTTAAAAATAATGTAAAAATAATTAATCGAAACATTTTCTTTGAGGCTTTTTTTTAACGATTGTGACTTTGATCGCGAGACTGAAATCTGACTAAGAGATTGATGGCTGGGCTTTGACTTATTTATATGAAGATGAATTTGCTTGTAATATAATTGTGTAAATACGGTAATTTTACATTTAACTTTAATATCCCAGAATCAATTGAGACAATTGTGCATTTCTTAAACACGCGAGCATGGAAATTTTACTTTAAATAGAGACAATAAAAATATTTCCAGAAAATTATTCAATGTAATACCCAGCGCAAGATTTTTTTTGGTGATCATTTCTCACAGCCAGGGGTGGATTGAAAATTATTAACGGCCCTGGCATTCTGTATGATTTTCTTTAAAATTTACGCTAATCTTAACTTTTACTTGACGATCGAATGCGGCCCGTATGGCCAATCCGCCACTGCTCACTGCCTTTAACACGGGTGATATTTTGATATTTTCCATGAAACCGTTTCAACGGAAAGAATGCGTCATTTCATACAATTCACATCCAAAAATTACGAAATACTTTGAAATTTCCCTTGATAAATCTAAATAAGTGTTGACGCCTGATTATTTTTAAACTTGACCAGTGAAATTTCGTTTAGAAATTTTGTTATCTAATGTCATTCAATGTTAACTTGTATTTCGTTTCCTTCCACGTTTTGATCAATGACAATCCAGTTCAACACACAAAACAATGCACCAACAATTCCAATAATAAATATCATGTAACGTAATCAAATTGATATAATTATTTAAAATAATACAAATTAACTGACAAATTAGTAAGGTTTTATTTTAATATAATTTGAAATTAGTGTTAAATACGTTTTTAACGTCTGTCAAGGGTCTAAAAAGCACTTTTTAGATGTAAAATTCAACATTTAGCATTCAAATGCACTTAAAATCGACTTTAATTCAGTTTATAATTTATTTTTTCGAATCAAGTTCAATTAAATGTAAAAAAAATAAGTAGTCAATACATCGCAATTTTTTTTAATACTCAATATATTAAAAATATACGCTGACGTTACCAATATAAACTCAATCGTGAAGTCTCGTAGACAGAAGTCAAGAATTTTGATTTCATTTAGAATTAAATTTACATACCTTTATAATACATTAACTCTGTACATGTACAAAACAAAAAAAAAAAATACATTAAATGTAATCACTGTACTATAAAAAATAAAAAAAAATAAATTACTTGTAACTTGAATACAGAAAGAATTTTTTGAAGACAAACAAAAATCATTGACACAGGGAATTTGAGTGTTTGACGTAAATTTATGTTTTTAGTTTGTTATCGGACGTTCAATTGTTCAGAACTTCACATATATTTTAAAATAACGGTTATTTATTATCAAATTGATAAAGAAATCGTAAAATGATAAGATTAAGACACATTTTTTTGGCATTAATTTGGTGTGTGGCATGGAATTTCGTCATCATTGTTGACAAACATAAACTTGTTGGGGCATTCCCTGTATCGGATGATGAACTAACTCGGAATAATCAAGACGATGGTTATCGGGATTAAAGTTAAAATTAAAATAAGGTAAGTTTTGAAATTATTTACATAGAAATTTAAATTAAGTATATTTTTTTTGTTGAAATATAAACAAAAAAATATTGAATTCGATGTAATTTAATATAATTTAACCGTCATGTAGCGTGATTTGATACGAATTTTGAATAAATTTTTTTTTTATTTCTAGATTTTACACTCAATTACTTCCAGAGAGCATTTAAAGACAAGGGACTTGAGTTTTTTTTACTAAAAATAGTGTACTTACAAAAATGTGATAATAAAATATGCTTCCAATGTTGACGGATGTCATAAATCAGTGATAAAATTTCGATTTTTATTTTTATAAAAATTTTTTTGAATAAAATGAAAAATTATGTGAAGTCTGACTTTTTTCATTATGGCCTCATAAGGATCCATTCGCTTTGATCTTTTTTATTTAGAATGATAACGCTTTTAAGAAAATGGTTCAAGGTCATGCTTGATCCCCATTAAAGGTCAATGAACACTCACTCTGATACAATTCTTAAATAAAGTTGATTTCTTCTCATTGAAACCATCAAATATTTGACAAATCGTATCTTAAAAAATCCATAAAAAAGAATCCTTGACGTTTATTTAAGGAACACACATTGAAATGTCAAAATTTTGTAATTTAAATTTTCAAACGTCAAATTAAATTTTGGCTTATGGTCTTTTTCCGTAAATCTTGATACAATTCAAGCGCAAATTTACTTAAACCGGTATAAATTAAATTTACTTATTTAAATTTAAATTCATCAGTATTTTTAAACTTATTTTTTTTTCTATCCTGAAAGTATGCAATCAATTTTACAACATCTTCCAGTGTTTAAATTCGACCAATTCGACACATTTCTTATTCACATTACAACTTGAAAATGTCTCAGGAATGCTTTAAAAAGTTAAAATTTTGTAAAAACGTACTAAAAATTTAGAAAAAAAATGAGCAAAATTTAATTTATTTTCATTTCATATCCAAAAAAAAAAATATTTTTATTAATATTAAAAGTAATCACAATTTTAATAAAATAAAACAAAAAAATGAAAAACTTAATCACGAATATTTAAATGTGACCTTTAAATGTGTCTTAAAAGTAATAATCTAACACTGAGCTATCATTTGCCTTTCAGTTTCTAATGTTATGCTTATATTTAATTTCGTAATATTAATAATTGACAAGAGTTGAATGAATTTATCTTTTTTGATAATAAATTTTCGATTTCTCATTTAAAATTTTTTACATTCAAGAAAAATTTAATTCAATTTTCATTCCGAAAAAAATTCTGTTATGGCTGTTTTTATTTGCAATTCATTCCATTGATGAGTGTTTGATAAATTTTTATCTAATGCATTATTGACAAGATTTCGATTCCTAATTCACATAATTTGGTGGTGTATGTTGACCTGTGATAATTCTCGCAGTATTATGAATCATGCCAACAATAGCTTCAGTTGTGCGCGTTACTTTTGTTCCAATTGCATTGATAATACCAGCGATTGGTCCTTGTGTTCCCTGTTGATTTGGAGGGACGAAGAAGCTGTTGATGATGTGATGATTTGGGAAGAGCTGAAATTGAAATTAAATTTAAAATGAAATTCATCAGTGAAATGAGAGATGAATTTGGAAAACTTACCACTCGTTTTGGAGGCTCAGAAGTGGATTGTGATGGTTGTGCTGTGCTAGGTTTTGGTCTAAATACTGGAAGTGCAGGTTTTGGAGTTGTCTCAGGGGCAGGAGGATATGTGCGAACTGGTTTTGCAGTAGCAGGCGGTGATTGATTCAATTTTACGTCATCATCGTTGGCATCTTCATCACCAAAACGATTACTGATAAACGTATTGGTGGCAACAGATGGACGCTAAATTACATTTAAAGGGAATGAGTGATATTACAATAGTTTTTAATGTGAATGCACTTTGTTAGTAAATTTAAAATAACTGAAAATGATTTTAAAAGCATTCTAAAAGTTAAATCACACAAAGCATGATAGAAATTGTATGATATCTTATTGAATTTCATGACATTTCATTGTACTTTTAAAATTCAATAAGATACCGATACAATTGAAAAAAAATAAAATAAGTGAATTAAAAATTTGTTCAAACCGAATCAGTGACAGGTGTTTGCGGTTCAGTTTGTGGTGTAAAATTAGAATTGTTATCATCAATTTCGAAAACAGAATTTGTGCTTGGAGAGTTATTATTAGCCACATTATCATTATTATTAATGTTATTATTATTGTTACTAACATTTGGCTGTTCTATTGCAGGACTTCGGGTTGGACGTCCCTAATGGACACAAATATAATTAACATTTCAGGATTCTAATTTTCATCATCACATGCAAATACTTACAGTTGTTGTTATAATTCGACTTAGTGTTGTTGAAATACTTGGAGGTCTTGCTCTTGTGCTTGTTGTTGTTTGTCTTTGAGTTGTTGTGGTTCTACGTGTCGTTGTCGTCGTAGTTGTTGGTCTTCTCGTTGTTGTTGTAGTGGTTGGTCTTGGTCTAACAGTGCTCGGAACAGCATTAATTGAGACACTTTGTGTATTAATCTGTGATTGATCGTTATCGTAATTGTCATTTCCCCCAATTTGATTGAATTGTTCTTCATTCAAATATTCGACAAATCGACGATGATATTCACCAGATTTATCCCATTTTTCACGTAATGCATTGTAATGTGATGGATAACTCTCATATAATTTACGAATTACTTTGATTGCATTCTCTTTTTGTTTGTTTGAGCAACGACCACACTTGGTACGAAGTGCTTCAGGTAGAATTCCTATGAAAATAAAAATGAAAAGAATATTAATTAGAATTTAATTGATTCAGGTATTTTTAGATTAAATGTAAACAATTGAATTGTAATATTTGCAAAAAAAAAATCAATATTTGTAACGTTATCGTACTAAATTCTGAAATCAATTAACATTTAATCGAATATCAGATCGTTGACACTTTTTTTTTTAAAATGATTCGCTACTGTCGGTTTGTTTAAAGTAAATAAAGGTCTACTTCCAATGTTAGTACATTAAAAAAAATTAACAATTCAGTTAAAAAAAAATTAACATGTTTTAGTTAATAGGTCACCAAACCTTTTGGATTTCAGGGCTGCCCGTATGGCACATCCGCCACTGACTGACAGACACAACGACGTCACACACCATGATATTTACAAAGATAGTCTCCAGTATCGCAAATTCTCTAATTTAAAAGAATTTACAGTTTCATTTTACGACTTTACTGAATATTTGCAATAATTGACATACATTTCTTCGCGCTCAAGTCAAAATAAAAACAGAGAAAGAATGTTTTTTGCAAACAAAAATATAAACAAACCTAAATACAAGAGAAAAAAATGTAAATGTAAAAATTATTCATGAATATTTTAAAATTAAAAACATTTTTAAAAAGGTTGATAATAATCGTTATTTATTTAAATAATTATCGACTATTAACTTTTATATTATTTTATTATGATTTCAGTCAATGATTCAATAAATATTGTGATGAATGTCCCAAATTTCGCATATTTTTGAATGTTCAGACAAAAATTGTGATTTGTTTTTGTTTTAATGAAAAATGCTGCGTTTTTCATGTTTAGGAAAGAGAATTAGACACAAAAAAATGTAAACAAACAGAGAAATTGAGAAAAATTCATCAAGTGTAGTCAAAATAAATTGAAATGTTTTGTATTTTTTATTTGAAGCGATAAAAAAGTGCGAAAGTGAGACATGTAAATTAATGAATAATCTATTCAAAAAAGAAATTTAGGCGCCAGAATAATTTTTTATGATGATATCTGATATAAAATATTTTGCAAATTTTAATGTTTTTGTTTATCTCAAAATATTAAATTTCATTTATTTATAGAATTTTATTTCTTTTCAATTTAAAACGATTTACAGTGAACACAGTGGGATGATTAAAGAGAATCATGATCAAGAGTCTTAAGTGGTAATTTCACTCAATGAAAGTTCACACACAATTTTGCAGCCATGTTGCAATGCTCTAAATTTATCTGAATTTCCAGTGGGGTTCATTTCAAAATTCGAACGATAAATCAAAGTTAACATTAAAAATTTTTAAAGGAGTGCTCAAAATGATCAAAATAAAATAAAATATTAACACACTGCAACTTTTTCTTTTAAGACTTTAAATTTTAATGAAACATTTCACGGTTCAAGGTCTTTCATGCTTGTTATGCATTTTAATATTTGAATGAATAAATGACGCTCTTTAATTCAAATTGACCCCAAAATTAAGTAAAAAAGATAATTTTTTCTCACCCACAAAAGTAATTTCCCATTAAAAAAACCAACAAAAGTGTGTTTGAAATCAACAAAAAAAATAACAATGATCCATTAAATCAAATTTTAACTCGTTGAATATTCATAAAATTATAAAATACAAAACAAAATGCTTTAATAGTAAAATAAAAAATTAATGAAGTGAGAGATAAAAATCATCTTAATGACTACTAACATTGAATTAGAAGTTAATTGACTATTTAAGATTCTTCTTGAGAGTCCATTCGTTAAATCTGTGAATCTTTGTAGGTCAATTATGTGATAAGACACAAAAAATAACGTTTAAAATGTGATGTACAATGAACAAAATAATTGACTTTATACCAATTTTATGCCATTTTTTTAATTTTTTTTTCTTTAAGTATCGAGACAAACAATTGATGAGAATTTAGGTCATAAATGCAATATAAAAATGTTTTTGTTACAACTTTTTGATATTAATTTGATGATAAATTTATTTTATGTTAATCGACTTGTTATGGTGCTGCAACAAAAACAACAACAACGACTATTGCTTTGTAGGGACTGGTTTTTTACACGAATTTTGCATAAATTTAATTATTTTTGTCTATTTTTGAAGATGTTTTTTTTTTTTATATGGAATGACTTTTAATATTCATTGTATTACATTTTAAAAGTCAATGTCATCGTTTGGGTTGATATTATTTTTTGTTTTTGTTCATAACAGGTAATAATCTATTAAAATGGGAAAAAAGATGCAACGATCAAGGTCAATTTGATGGGATTAATTTTTTTCGTACGTCATTGTTTACTTTGATAAATTGTGTGTTTTTTTGTGTTGAAAACTAGTATTTTTGTCTTCTCAGAATAATAGTTCATAGAACTAATGAGTTGATTGTCATTATTCAAATGACGCTTTAAGTTAATGATAAAAAAAAAACACTAATGAAGAACTCGTTTCAGGAAGACAATTTTAAATTAAATCACTAAATTGCTCCAACCTTGCTCTATTTAAGTAAAAAAAAAACATCCAAAATAAGGAAGAAATTAAAAGTTTTACAATGATCCCTGAAAATTTTACTTAACTAATAATAACTTACTTTTCAAATCTTTTCCTTCCGGTGGACAAGGTTTCTTGTTAAGGAGACAATCAACGTAATTTGTGACAAGTCGATTACTTGACAGAATTGTGTCAATGTCTAAATTGTCATATCTGAAAATAAAAAAAAAATGAGAAAATAATGTGAAAAATTATTTAAAAACAGTTTTTATCTTGATTTAAGTTTAAATAAAAATGTGATGGGAAATTGTTGCATGTCTTCAGTTTAATCACATTTTGACCGAATTACCGCGTAATGACTTTTCATTGTGATAATTATATAAATTAAGCATGAATGGTTTTTTAATTGAATATTATAATAATAACAGAAGAATTGAATGCATAAAAAAAATTGTAGTGAAAAAATGCAAATATAATAATAAAATGCATGTTCATTCAAATGAGACTCGTGCACGTAACATATTTTTAGCATTAAATTACCGGTGCAATGTTGTTTGAATTTAAAAAAGGTAGAAAATTTTGTGTTTAAGAGTGATTTTGTAATTTAATTTTCAATTTCTTACTTTTAGTGTCCTGCGGTCTCAATGATGATGAGACTGCTTGACCACCGATCGTAGAAAATTTCCTACGAGTTGAAAGAAAAGTTACGACGAGTTTTTAACGCGACGATAAATTTCCCTTAAAATTGTATCGATTTTCAAACACGTTTATTCATGCATTAAAATTATTTCAATGACGTGAATCGAAAAAGTTGTCCAGATAAATCAATTATCAATCGACTACAATGATTTCTACGAAAAAATAGTGAAAGAATAGGGACTAGATACAGTTATTAGAAATGGAAAAATTATTCACGACGCTACCTTGAAAATTCGTGGATTTCAACACGGATGACAACCACGGCCTTCATTGTATCTCAAAAGTGTCATTGCAGTTGTTCATCACTCTAAGTTTTGACGAGGACTTCGGATCAGATTTCCGAGCCGGTCCTGACAGAAACGAACCAGCACTCAGACCTACAGACGGATCCATTGTGCCTACCTATTTATCATCATATCTGATGAAGAGGGAACCAAATCTAATGAGACAACTAAAATGAAGAAGTCCGCTAGACCTGGTTCAGTTCAGGAAGTTGTCTACACCTTCTCAGAAAGCTAATCAGAGACAAAATCTTCACTTTTAACATGGAACCATGCCCAGCGTGTAACCACACAGTCAAGCATGTTTGCAGTAGTCTCCTCTTGCTCAGAGCAGCATCTTCCCCTTGTGATCTCCAGCGTCAAAATGACTGGTGATAGTTTAGAGTACAATGACCAGTTAACATACCAACTTCAACTCTGAGCTCAGCACGGTTCGAGATCAGTTGTTTGGAAATTAAACTAGGACTTTGACACATGAATATATTTTTTTCTCAATGGGTCTTCTCATCAAATATTTTGTCCGAATAAATCTCAAAACCACTCTTAAACAAAAATTACACTTAATTTATTTTTTTGTTGCATTTCAAACCAACATTAATTATTAAGTGGTGTAATAATTGACTTCTAATTTATTACTTTTACTAATTTAACAGTGTCAGTAACACCAAACGAAAAAAATCAATAAGTTTTTATTAAAAGTTTTCAGGATAAAATCACAACTTTGGTCATTTAATATTAATTTAAAAAAAAAAATGACCTTTATAATAACAATAATCTCATAAGTGGAAGTAAATAATCGGATAAATACGTGCATTTATAAAATATTTCCGCATAACGTTTTTCCACACATTAAATCATAAATTCAATTTTATTTACTGATGAGTGTTTGTTTAAAATTCATAATGATAATAATAATAATAATAAGTTCATCAGATGCGATTTTAATTAATTTTATCATTTTATCATATAAGCATCTGTCAATAATTAATTAAATAAATTACGGATATCAAACTGTGGTCACGTATTTAGAATTAAATTAATGTGTAGAATAAAAATTTTAATAAACATTTGGTTTTTTATATCATTCACAATGCTTTAATTTACAATACTTCAGGAAAATAAACTTTCTTTGTTAAGACTTGGAATTTCTCTTCAAATGAGTCTTTAAATGGAAATTAAATTAAACAAAAAATTAAAGTATAAATTTGGTCTGCAGTTAATTGCTTGATTCTTTCAAAAAGTCTAGAAGAAAATACAATGACAAAAAAATTGCAAAAAAAACAAATGACCTTGAAATCGAACTCGTATTGTAACAACAATAATAAAAAAAAACAATACTGCGGTATTTGTATCAAATATCAGTATAATTTGATCTTATAAATTCTTATAAACTGATTTTCATGAGATATTTATAAATTAAATTATTGATGAAAACCGGCAATTTTTTATTTGTGAATTTCAGGGTTGAATTTTTATCAATTTATTTGATGTTTCTTTTGTTAAATAAAAATTTTCTACTTGAATGATTTTCTGAGAGTTCAACAATCGCTAATTCAAATTATTGTATTTAAATAATTGTCATTCAATAAATACGATTTAATATGATATGAGAGTACTTAACATAATAAGAGACAAATAGGTCAATTATTGTTTACTTTAACGAGTTTATTTTTTGTATCTTTAAATTTGAATTTAACCGGTGTTTTTTATTCAAGTAAAATTTGAACTTTAAGACATGACTGCCCTCTCAACCCAAAAGGGTGTTCCCACTAGTACTCCACTGGTTTTGGGTTGTGAGTGTGGATGGATTTGCGAAGGAAAAGCCTTTAAAAATATTAAAGTAGTGACCCTCAGCTATTAAAAACTCATGTTTTTTTAATTCATGTCTTGAGCCACTTAACAAAAAATGAAATAATTTGACTTACCTGGCACTGTACAAAGTCCTTCCGGTTTCTTCTTGTAATTTAACAGTATTTATACAAATAGCAGCTAATGTGCTCAAAAATGTCCATAACTGTTTCATTATTCTTCCGTTTTATAAGCAAATTATTATTATTTTTATTATTATTATTTATGATATCCAATTACTTTTTACTGTTTTTATAAGTGAACACTTCAACACACTTTTTATTGAACATGAATCTTTATTAAAAAAATTTTTATACTAAATATCGTTAAACATCAATTTAATCGAATGTAATCACATTATTCATGTTCTGAATATTATAACATTGAACTTGTTTGTTAATTCCTTTTATATACACATGAAATATTATTTTAACTTTTATTTCACACACAGGTAAAATCTAGAAATTGTAAATAGTTGAGATTTTTTAATAATAATATATAAATTGAGTTTCTAAATTATAAGTATTATTATTACTTTTATTAAATATAAGTCAATATATAAATATTTTTGTAGAGCTCTTGCTGTTTAATTTACTTCTCTGTACATAATTTTAAAACTATTTGAGTAATTTTATAATGAAACTTTTTCAATCATAATAAATTTACTTCTTAATATTAAGAAAAGTCGTAAAGAAAATTTCATACCAGAAGTGAAAAGGTATACAATGTTGAACTATTTTAAATGATTTATTTAAATTAAAATTGCCTGAGGTGAAATTAAGTGTGTCATTTACATTCCAATCAATTTGTAATTAATTTTAATTATTACTATGAGGCATCTTGGTGGGCTGTAAAATATCATTACACGCTTCAATTTCAAATCGATTAAAGGGATATTAATCATAATATTTTAGAAATTAAGATTCTTTATGTTAAAAGAAATGCTTTGAAATTCATAAGCAGTGCTGTAAACTGTCAAAAGTTTTTTTAGCCAAGGCAGAACTGAAATCTTTTTATAAGTTATCAGTTTCGAGATGGGGCTGCTTTTCGAGACTGAAAATTGTTAAAAAATTGCTGATTTTTTAATCTGAGAAAAGAGCTCATGAGAATTAACTTTAGCTTATAAGTTGTGAGATTGGGCTTCAGAGCCTTTAAACGGTTAAAAGCTAAAAGTTCCAAATGCAAAAATGGCCGATTTTTTCCAATAAAGCTGATTTTTTTATTTCTAAATAATCGCTGAAATTTCAAAATAACGGTTTTCAAAAATTTCAAAATGGAAAATTTTACAAAAATTTTCAAAATGATGTTTTTTTAAAAAAATTTTATATGGTGATTTTTAAAAATAATTTTTAATTTTATTCAATCAAACTAGTCCCATCGAAAAGAACTTCTCATTTTTTTTTTAAACTTCGCACTTTAACAAAATTTCCTGATTGTACAAAAATGGGCCAGTTTTCCAAATTCCTCCATTTGCCGCCCACAATTCTAGCATTTTTTTCAAGTAGACGAGAAATGCATAAAAATAATTTTTTTTTACTTGAAATCTTTTTAACTTGGTTCCATTGTTAAAAATGTCACTTCAATTCAAACAATTCATGAATTTGCAATGTAGAAACCTTTTCAAAATCTCTTATTAAATCTTGAATTGAATTGGAAATGCAAGTGACAGAAAAATAAAATGAGTAAATGCATTTTTCCATTAAGCATTCAATTTCAATTGAATTTCTTTTTTCTATCTCCATCATTCATTTTATTTACAATGTTTCTTTAGAAATCTACGCTTTTTTATTTTTTTGCTCAAATTTCAATTGAATCAGTTGCTATTTAAAAAAATAAATAAAAAAAGGCTTGTGTAAGCAATTGACATTGAATGTCATTGAATCCACATGATTAACTTGTTTCTAATCCGCATTCAAATTGATTCTAATCAGCAATTACCCTGTCTTTCAATTTATCTCATCAGCACTATATGCTAATAAAAATTAAATGACGTTGAATTGTCTCGGTCTTTAGTATAATTAAATGCAAATCTCTGTTAAATGTAATATAAAAGGAGGAAAATTTATATTCCAGTTTAAATTTCAATTCAAGTATAAAATAATAATGAAATGATGTATAAACAAGCAAAACAATTGTTTTCCAATGTTTATTTGAAATTAATTTGAATCATTGTCATATACAATGTAATGATTGTTCTAAATGTTAGGAGGATTAAATAAAATGAAGATTGATTGAAATCAGATTATTTTTTGAATTTATGTTCACTCAATTAAATTTATTTGTTTTATTTGTGTTATTTGTTTAATCGAAGCTTGTGCAATTATTTTTAATGGGTCGGAATTTCAATAAACGTAGTTTTTTTCAAGTGATGATGGGGATTTTGAGCACTTGTTCAAGAAGTTTCGCTAATGACAATTACAATATTAAAAGTTTTTTATGAGGATTCCGTTCACTCAAATGAATTTACATAAAAAAACTACGTCAATTGCAATAAAAAGGTTCTATTCTTGTTCTATAAAAACTTGATAAAGTTGTAAATTAAAAACAGGAATTTAATGATAGACGTTTATAATTGATAAAAAGTAGTTTTTCTCGTTTGAATGCACTTCCAGCTGATAAAATTGAATAATTTACTGCAAAAACTTATAAGATGTAATAAAATTGTTTTGTTTTAATTTTTTTTTTTATTAAAACTAACTGTTAACATTAAATCAATTTATTATTTTTGCATTAAGTAGAAAATCGAAAATAGAAATCAATATTATTCGAAAAATTTGTTTCCTAATAAATAATAAATAATATTTTTGTTCAAAATTTAATTTCAATTTTACTGTACAAAAAAAACGGAAGTCTTCAAGAATTTATAACACAATTTATGTTAAAAATGTTAAAAGGCTTGGATATGCTTGCATGCTTTTGACATACACGTGAATTAAATTTATTTCAAGTATTTTGTCAAGCTTTGCAATTTTAAATGAAAATTTTATGCTATGAAATCTATGTGAGATGATAAAATGTGTCATAAAAAGTTTTTAGTCGTAAAATGTCTTTGTTAATGTTTAATTTATTTTAAGATAAATGAGAAGAAATGTAGTAAAATTACTGTCAAGTTCAAGTTAAATATTATAAATTTTGTTTTATGAGAAAATGGAAAATTCAATTTTAAGGCAATTGATTCAATTATTTTTGCAAATTTTAGTGCAACTCTCAAAATGCCGGTATTGTGGGCGGTCATGCTGTCCGTCTGTCTGTGTCAATGTCGCCAATCATTGAAAAAATGACACCAATCATAAAAAATGTTATCTTTCATGCAAAATTTATTTCCACCGTTCAATCAATTCAAAGGTGAATCAGGAAATGATATTTGAATCAGTTATTTAAGAATTGAAGAAAATATAATCAAAAATTGTCTCACTTTTAAAAAATTTGTTACATTTATATTAATTGGCCTTGATAATTTATGAAATTGGCAATTTCACACACCATGATATCTTTAAATTTTATAAACTGATTTTTTAACTGATTATAAAAGCAAAGGTTTTTTTTATTTTTGTAAGGAGTGCTTAGTTTAAATATAAAAAGTCACTTAACCAAAATAGATGAGAAGATGGAAAAATTTCAAATTACAAAAGAAATCAATTGACATTGAACCACTGACTTAACACACATTTTCAAAGTAATTTTTGCCTAACATAAGACAAAAATTTCAGATCAATGTGATTTCACTTCAATGAACATAAAAAAACTCGTGATGTCTCGAGAAAGTTCATCAAAGTCACGATTTTCTATTCATTTCATTTAACAGATGTAAGAAATTTAAATCATTTTTACACCTATCATAAAATATACAAAGAAAAAACCATCTCATAATTGATGGATCTAAATAAATATTCATATTGCACGACTCATTGACCCAACATATTCATTAGCATCCCACAACCACAAACATACAATAAATTCATAAAAAAAATACAAAAAAAATGTGGTGCAATCTTTCTCTCCAATTAATTTATTTATTATTTAGTGTGTAAACATTTTCATGAACACGTTTTTTTTTCTGTGTTCGGTTTCATATCGGTTTGAATGGTGTCCAAACTATTTGTCAATAAATAAATAAATAATATTTATAATTTATATCGACATTAAAGTACACGACAGAGAGAGAGTGAGCGTACGTTCAAATGAACTTGTTTCACATGTTAAATTTAATGTTGGTCATTAATTATTAATTTACATTGAAAAAATTGGCCGGCTTGAAATGAAACAAATTTTTAATTGAATTTTCAATAAGCAATATTTACATTTTTTTTTACAAATTTTTTACCAAAATTTTTGATATTTGATTTGAAATTTTATTTGGATAACGGTGTCGATTGCATCAGTATTTCAAGTACGAAGGCAAGACAAGAGAAGAGATTTAAAAATAATCAGATGCATTTTGAATATTCATTTAAATTTGATTCAGATCCACGATTTCAGATATTTTTTTTTGAATATTACAAGAAATGAAGACGAACTGAACTAACTTTTAAAATTTCTTTAAATTAAAAAAAAAAAACAAAAAGTAAAAGTAAAATTTTGGCTTGAATTGAGTTACCGATTAAATTTAAATTCAATACAAAATATTTGGCTGCATATTAATTTTGTGGTTTCTGATTCATTGCAAAATGTAATGCTTTTTTTTTATTTTTTTAACTTTTTGAAATAAATGAGTCACAGTTAAGATTATTAGTGAAGAATTGATAATCATTGTTAAAAAAAAACTTAGGCGCCTATTCAATTTAATTCTTTCTTGGAAATAACAATAAAATTTTTTAAATTGAGTAGAAATGTCAAATAAAGGACATAAATTTCATTGAAAAATACTCTAAAATTAAAGTTTTGAGAAGAATTGTTTTTTCCCTCATACTAGAGTAGCGTTATTAATACATAAAAAAGGCGAAATATCAAAAAAGCGTCATGTTTGGTCAACGGGACAAGCATATCGCTATAAAAATGGATGAAAATTGAAAATGTGATGATGCAGAAATTTAGTTTTGACCTTTCTGCAGATAGTATTTTCAGGATATTTTGATATCTCCTGCTGGCCTCACAGAACTTTACATACAGGGTTAAACCGATGAAGTACTTTTCAAAGTCCTTGCTGAAAAAAAAAATGTTTTTTGTTCCACAAAAGAAGTCAATTTTAAGGTCCTTGCTAACTTAAGGCAAGTAAATCTTCATGAAAAAGTTGAAAAATTTTGTGGTGGATCGATTTTATGAGATTTCCTCTTTTTTAAAAGCCAAACGAGGCGTTTAGAGGAAAATCAACAAGGTTTTACCATTCCATTTAAAAATACTACCATAAATACCACTAACGAGTTTGTTTTACGAATCATCAACCGTGTAAAGACACGTGTTGCTTCTTATATCATTTTTTTTTGTCTGTCAAAAAAAAAATTAGAACGCTTAATTATCAATTATAAAGTTCTAGTTGCTTTAATCATTTTTTTTAACAATTTTAGTAGAACAATTTTTTTTTCATTTTATTCAGCGTTCTATTCACTTGTTAATTTTTTGTGTGTCTCAATTCAGAGATTTTATTGCTTCTCACAAAAAAAATATTATACATTGCAAACTATTTAATAATAATAATAATAATTAATTCATAATTTTTTTTCATTCAATATTACTTTTGAATTTAATTTTTTATTTTTTTTTTAAATGTCGTCTTAGAACGAATAAACTTACAATCAAAACAAAAAAATAATGTATTTCGCGTAGTTGTTTTTTTTTATTTATTTATTTTATTTTGCAAAACGATTTCCTTTTTTTATTATTATTTTTAATTTTAAAACAGGTGATTTCGCGTCTGTAGCTCACATTGTACTGAAACTAAAAATTGATCATACACTAAGTCAAATACACTTAATCGCTTTATACATTTTCGATTGCATATATGGGAGTCACTCTATGTTGTGAATGATAGATCAAAGTAAAACTGAAATATACTTTGCTACTTTTGGTCATAGAATTACATTTAAAAGGTATTCAAAGAATGATTGAATTGAAATTTAATGCAAATTGTGTGAATTGAAGTTCCATTCGATGTTAGCGTTGCGTATGGTATAGAATTGTAAACGATGCGTGACTAATTATGAGTTAATAAAAATGTTAAGTCTTGGTGAGTTACTGTTGTGACTGAAGAAATCAATTGTGTGTTAATATGATGTAAAAGAATGATTGGAGTGAGTGTTGTGAAGATGCATTTTATGTTTATTGTGTATTTAAGTGCAATTTAATTTGCTCTCTTTTTAAATCGTTTTCTAGTCTCTTGATAGTTCTTTGTACTATTGTTAGTTCTTTGTACTATTGTTAAATGCAAATTTATTTGTCGTTTATGAACGCAAGAAAAATAAATAAATATTAACATGTAAATTTTTCTGTTATGTCGAGAAGTGCTTCGGAAGATACACGTGCCTTTAGAGATTTTATTTGATGCAAATGTAAAACATGATATTTTAACTCACCCTGTGGTAAAAAAGTGTATTAAATTTGATTTGGACAAACACGTTAGATCTTCGCCGAAGACCTTGGCGTATTTTTGAAATGGAACTCGGCAGTTTTGGAAATTTTGCGCTATTTTGGAAGATTATACAATTTGTTAAAATTTGACTATTTGAGAAAATCCGACTGATTGGTAAAATTATATCATTTTGGAAACTCTGCGATTTTGAAACATTCGAGGACTTTGGAAATTTTTTGGAATTTCTAAGTTTTTTTGATTTGGAAAAATTTCTAAATCCCGCAAATTTTTAAAAATTCCTGCATATTCGAAGAGTCATTTTACTGGCACAGACCAAGGGAGGAACGGTATGACCGCCCAAAATACTCGCTTATTTTTCAAATCAATGCAAAATAAGTTTAAAAAAATTGAAGAAACTTTTGAATTTACTTCCATGAATTCACACATTTCTTTACCAGTGGGTTGTAATAATAACAGTAAATCAAAACGACATCAGCACACCTCAGTTTGTCTTCATTTCCTCAGGGTAATTTTATTTTAACTTTACTGACATCAATTATAATTTAAATCGACATAAAAATGAATTTTCAACTAGAATTTTCTTACAGATGCATTTTTCTATCTCAAAAAACGATTAATATTTAAATTTTCATATTTTCATTGCAGTAATTCACCGATGATGAACATTTTATCTTACTTTTAATTTAAATTCAAATTTTATCTCTTTTTCATTTTACAACAAAATGTTCTGGAATGACGATAAATTTAAATTATAAGTTGAATTCAATTTCATAATAAAGTTTATGAATAAACTTCCTGATAAATTTAACCACAATATTGATTCCAAAAAATATTTTATCGGAGTTTCATGTAATCTGATATAAATAAATTTTGAAATGCAAACAACCTTCAACAAAATAAACAACATTTTTTTTTTATTCTTTTGCACTTTAAATGTCTTTTCTCGAAGTTTTTTTTAACTCACCTTTTCCAAGGACAGATGCAATTTAAATTTATAAAAAATTTATATGAATTCGGAGTAAATAATTTGCATATTTCTTTATATTAGAATCAATTTTTTTATTCTTATTTACGAAACAGTTTTATCATTCAAAAGAAAAAAAAATTACTGACGTCATTTTTAAACTCACAAAAAAAAACAAAAATAAAGGTAAACATATAAATTTAAGAAGTCCTACAAATATTTATTGACTTCATTTGAATAATGTGACATTTTGTTCTGGTTTAAATTTTAATTTATTTTTTTTTGCATAACCTTAGAACAAAAATCATGTGATAGCAAAAAAAATGATAGTTCAAAGTCTCTGATGTCAATGTGATAAAAAAATTCCAACTTTTCATCGATTTTTTGTATGTTTCATGCAGATTCTTTTTTTTTTATTATCTATCATCATTTAAAAACGTTGTTAATAAATGCACGTTCCATTCCATTTAAATTTCCAGTTAAGTAAAATGAAATGAAATCAAAACACATAACATACTTTCAGGCGTTACAAAGTTTATCGTTATTCTGAGCTTTTGTTCATCCATTTAAAATAAAATGAGTTTATACAAAGTGGAATAAAGGTAAATATAAATTGATATTCGTTTACTTCAATTTTATTTATTCATTTATTTATGCTAGTGCGATTTTGATTTGTATTTGAAATGGTTTTAATCAAACTTTTTTTTTAACTAAAAGTTTGAACGAGCTTATCAACTCAATGATATCGATTTTATTTCATTAAATTGAATGTCGTGGATGGATTTTCATAAATATTCGTTTTTCAAAACAAGATTTGTCAAAATTTGTGAAATTGAAGATAAAATTGCTTAATTTTTAAAGGCATAGAATTTATTTTGACATTTCATCTGTCAAATTTCCACAAATTTGTTCATTATTTATTGAGAAGGTCGTTAATTAGCACAGCAAACCATATAAAATGAAAAGTTAAATACAATTGATTGAAACCATTTTATCGACAATTAAAACTTTGATTACAATTTATTTACATCAAACAAAGCCTCAAACCGAATCAAAAAGAACAAATTGCAGCATGATTCAATAAAATTTATCGTTATCTCAATTTAGTCTATTTTTGGATTGCATTTACATTTACAATACAAAGTTGTTTTAGTTACAGAATAGCAATAAAATTAAACAAAGCTTTGGTTAGTTTTCGGCAATTCAAAGGACGCACAGTGGGTTATTTCGACTTTGCTACATTCATTGATTTCGGGTGATCCAGAGCAGATAATTCAACGTTCTATAGCTTAAAGTGTTCCATACAAAATAAACTTTCAAGGATAACCTTCGCACGGTAAGGTCAAAGACGAAGAAAATGGTCAAAAATCCGATTTTTAGATAAAAATTTCACTCATTCTCCTGAATTGTAACCACCCTTTGTATAAATTATCACATCCCATTGTATTAAATTTAAAGCTTTTTCATTAAATTGTCATGCATTGTAATTCAAATCGGAATCTGTGTAAAGTAAATTCATTATAAAAGGATGTCATTGTTCGCTTTAATATTCTACATTAAAAATAATCCTTTTACACATGTTTCTTCTCTCACATACAAACAAATAGAAATTTAAATTGTGTCATTTACACCCTTTTCAAAAAACATTAATATTATTATTTTCACTCATAATATAATTTTCATGTGTGTTTGATCATGTGAGTGCTTTGTTTGCTTTTTGTTCTTTGTCTGATTGTTTTAATTTGTGAAAATAATGCAAATCAGCTTTTGTAGCAAATATTTAATATTCTAACATAAATTTCATTTGAGTTGTTAATTATTCACGCAAAATCACAATGTTTCATTGTTTTTTCTAAGAAGAAAATTAAAACACCACAACCTATACTAAGTACTTTGCAAAGAAATATTAATGTGAAAATAATCATGTTTCATTCAAAAGTTCTTTGAGCATGGAATTATTTTACAATTGAAATGTTATGAAATGTTTTATTCATTTAAAAATAAAATATTGAATTTAAAGCGTGGTTTCATTCATTTGCTATGATTTTATATTTTGCTTAGCATTGGTTTGAATCTGAAGTTTTTAACGAACTTATCGACATGAAGATGATCGATTCAAATCCTGTTGCAAAAACGTTAGTTGGACCATTGAGATGATTGGAGATATTTTTTAAAATGATTGGCGACATTTTTCAAAGATTTGCGAAGTTTTTTTAAAGATTGGCGATATTTTTTTAATGACTGGTGATATTTTTTCAATGATTGGCTGCATTTTTTCACTGATTGCCGACATTTTATTAAAGATTTCACCTAGAGATTGAAACAAGAGCACCATTGAGCCAAATGCAAAATAACCAAACTCCAATATATTTTTTTTATCATTAAGACCTTGAAGATCTGCGTTCATTGTAATAAAAAAATAAAAATTAAAGCAAAACAACAATCAAAACAAAAATAATGTATGTAATGTAAAAACCAAGTAATGACTCATTTATTTACAATTATCAAGAAATTCTCCTTAAAATTTCTCCTCTTACAGGCAAAAATCAAAATAAACGACAAAAGCCTATGTCATATGAATTAAATAGAAGAGACTAGACAAATAAATGGTAAAAACATGATTTTTAATTTAAATAAACCTTTTGACTACAACAGGACCCTCATGAACCGCGTCGACTTGGTGTTTTGAACGGAAATCCCTGAGTACTCGGTTAAGCTCAATTTTCACTTAAAAAATTATTCTCGACCAAAAATGCACTAAGTCCATAGCATAAAAATTACGTTTCGACGTAATTTTACACAAAAATATTCCACAAGTGTCATTTCAGGTAATTTTTTTTAATTGCTTACGTACTTTACTAACATACGTATCATAATGAAAATAAATTTAAAATAAAAAAATAATGTAAATAACGAAGAAAACTCAACCACATACAAACATAAGTAGGTAGGTAGGGGCTTTGTGGTGCAAAGTGGAAGGGAGATACAAGAAATATAAAAATAATTATCATAACTTGACTTTGACTTAGTCCAATTTTGAGTCTTCGATCATTGTGTTGTCTCGTCAATTACAAGTCAGTAGAGTTCAGTTTTTCAAAGTGATAACATACGATAATAAAAAAAAAATACAGGTGTGTGATAAATTTTATTTCATTAAAATTTTATATAATTTTACTGTCATTAAATAATTTTAATTTAACAAATCGAACAAATTTTCCCATTTCTGTTTCGATTCACATACGAGTCATACATTTTATGTCACATCAAAGATACAAAACCGCTCATAGACACAAGTATCATGTGTTAATTTAATGATTATGTGCAAATTTTAGCATGTTATTGTGTCAAATGAAAGTAACAGTGTCGTTGTCAACTGCAATATTCAAGAAGAAGAAGAAAAAAATGTGTTAAAAGTAGGTTAATTTATTTATTTAAACAAAAAAAAAAATCATATTGATTTAAATAAATTTTAAAATGAAATTACGTAATTTATGATCAACAAAAACAGCAGAGAGTATGAAACGAGAAGCAATATGTTGAAATTCAGATTTATTTGCTTAAAGCAAGAGAAACAGGCAAAGTAGTAGACATTATTTGCATAATAAGTTAGAAGAATTTCTTGAAATGACGCAAAACTTTAGTTTTACTGAATATGAAATGAATTTGAATCGATGAAGTTGATGAAATACAAATTATAACTTTTGATTGCAAGAAAAACTTTAATTAAATTTTGATCTTTAATGAATTTTTTTGTAGTGTTTCCTTATTTTCTCGGTTTAATTTTTAATTTTCATTAGGGATTGAATGTAATTAAAATTTGTTTTTTTTTCTGACTTTAATCCTAAGGGGATCAAAGTTCATTTTAATGACTTGTAAAAAATAAATTTTCATATTACAAGTTTTATCATCAAATTACATCAACAATTACACCAAAAACAACCCTTAATGACCTAAAAATATAATCTTTTGTTTCTTTTAATTATTATTTTAATCCTTTTTTTGAAAGGGTATTAGCAACCTTTTTTTTCTACTAAATTTAGTGGACGATGTACCCTGAGGTGAAAAATTGAGATAATTTTGCAAGGTTACTCTTGATTTTTTGATTGAACTCGAATCGGACAAACGTGAATAAGGATTCAAAAGTCGTCAGAGAAATATTTTTTTACTAAGCAAGGTAACAGAAAAATTTGTCAATACTGAATTTTCAACCAATTCGGGTTAACTCATTAACCGCGACTGATGCGTTTACGCAACACATACTTTGAGGTCACGTTTCTCGTTCAAATCAAAAAAATTCTTTGTCAATCTTTTTTAGAGGCTTAATTTAAGATATTTTATAGCAAGCCATTCAAAGTTTTTGTATTTTAACCTTAAACTAAAAAATAATGAGTTAAACTTTTAAGGAAAGTCGCATTTTTTTCTCTCTCGTACAAGGTTTCTGTGTACGTTTGTGTAGTACGTATACGTATTTTGTTTTGACTCTCCCGTAAAATTTTAATATGAAACTTAAAATTTTCACCGAAAAGAAAAGTTTTCATTTTAACTTAAAAAATAAATCATAGAAAAACTTTTTGTTCAAACCTCAATATTTAAGGTGCGGCAGTTAATGAGTTAATTCTAAAAATTCTTCAAAAACCGATTTTTAATTTTACTTACAGTGAGAATTAAAATTTCTGTCAAAATCGACTGATCCTTGAGTTTATATGATAATTTACCACAGGGTTTACAATTAAAATCACCATAATAAAACTTAAATACATGACATAGGTCATCAAATTGAAAATGTTAACACAACGTAAAATAAAAAAAAAAATCAAAAACAGACATGAATTTAATAATAATTTAATCTTTTTTATCATTTCATGAACGTGTCTACCCAAAATGTCAGACATTCAGTTTTTGTCATCATATTGTTTCGTCTCGTCGTACGTTGTGTTGAGTCAAAATGTGATTTCATTCATTAATTAACTTATGTAACTTGGATATCATTTTGATTAAATTTATTTTCACTCACACATTTTTATATATTTTTTTATGACTTGTTACAGTCATGTCATAAATAAATTATTAATTTTTACACCAAAAGTAGCCGGTTTATAAATATTCATGTAATATTTAATCCAAAATAAGAGACATGTCATGCCTTGGTAATAATATTTTTTTTATTTTACATTTTGAATGTGTTGACGAGACATTGAAGTAATAAAATGTTGAAACTGGTTTTTTTTTCTCTTTTAAATTCATTTATTTTTTTTTATTTTCACACAATGTTACAATTTCTGATATTTTCTTATTTTAAAGTAAAAGAATGTTATTTGCCTATTTTTTCTGAGAATTTAATCAAATTTAGGAAATTCGTTCTGACGCATTAAAGCAAGCATAATTCCAATTACAAGTTTTAAATTACTTCCTTACTTTAAATTAACTTCTAACATGTAAAATTAACAGTTCTTGTCGCATTATCTTCAGTTCACATTAAAAATAACAAACAAATTTTATTATGTTACAATGCAAAGAGTGGGAAGAAGAACATACACAGGAACATGAAGATACAAGTTTTTCTTTGTATGTCAGAATGTCAGAAGGAAGGAAGCTAATTAAACGCATGGATGAATAGATGAAATAAGACATTAAAATAGAAAGTAATTGTTGTTTAGGGAGTATGTGAATGTTAAAGTTGAGAGTTTGTCATGAAATTAGGAGAGGAATTTGAAAACAAAGTAAATTAAAGTGGAGTGAATTTTATCATGAAGTTGAGTATTGCATTGGTGGAAATTGAAATGGAAATTATTTGATTCTTTGACGTCCTCGCAGGACAAAGTGATTTGGTCTGCAGACGGAGATCTTTGATTGACGCTTACAGGGTGTTTGATGAATGAAATTTTTATCGCATTTCCTGTTAATTTGTAATAAAAATCTACTATTCTGGGCACAATTGTAGTCCACGTTTATAATACGGGGGTTTTTCGCTTTGGTCCAGTTGGTGTAAGTGAGGCCTGTACAAAAGTCTTATTAGAAATTCCCACCGGCATTGGATTTTGAGTGTTAGTTTTGCGTTTCAGAGTCACCCATGATACTTTAAAATGATCCATGATTCCATATCAAGTAAATTTGTACTCACAATATTTGATTTAAATTCATGTTCTACAAGTAAATAATTTCATTGAAAGTACATAACTTGAGAAAATTCTGCATTGAAGTGGTATTAAACAAGAAACTTGTTAAATTAAATTCAATTTAATTTTCTTCTATTGAAACTTTTATCCTGTTTTAAATGGAATATTGATCGAAATTCTTGAACAAGGAATAAGAGAAGAAAATATACAATTATTTCAATTTCATTAATGGAAAAGCACTTAAAATGCATTTTAGTTTTCTTTTTTGTTAAATTAATGAATGTATTCAGAGAATTTTGAAAAGCATCAAGAATTCCTTTGAAAGGAAATTATTTTTGACCATTAAAAACATTTAACTTTGCAAGACATTTGTTAAAACTTTTACGTCCAAGTTATATACAAAATCTTCAATCAGAAAATATTTTCCAACTAAAGGAAATTTGAATATAGCCTTTGATACATTTCGTTATTACAAATTTTTTTTCAAAAGATTTCTGCATCAAAAATTACGGTGAATAAAATTCCTTTACAAAATTTTTATTAAACCATGAAGAAAAAGTTTTTTCAACTATATTTTTTTTTTATCTAATTTTTTCCGCTTTCACTCTTTTTCAAATGAATATTAAATATAAGATAACATTAAATACGCATAATATATCAAAGTGCTTTTCATATCATCATTACCTGTCATAATATGAACCGTGAACTGTAATGTGATGATGAAATTTAATGACAAGTTTCTACTTCTATTTAAATTTAAATGGAAAAGTCAGGTGAATTAAAATCACAGTTTGAATAGAAATTAGTTGAATTAAGATTTCATTAAGAGCAAAAGCAAAGAGGATTTTAAATTCTTTGATGTTGAATGTGTTTAGTAAGCTTAACAATCCTTTGATGTGTCAAATTACAAACAGTGTTAATTTGATGCTTTAATGACGATATTAATAAGGAAAAACATCAAGAAAATTAATGAAAAATTGAAAATCATGCTGTTTAATATAAAATTTTCCGAACATTGACAAATTTCCAATTCAGTGTTTGTTGTCCACATGAAATTTCCATTTCAATTATGATTTGAAATCGTTTGATGTGGTTCTGGGAATTCAGTTTCAAAATTTATGAATATTTCATTGCAACACAAACCGTCTGTTATTTCAAATGAATGTAACACACACACAAAAATGATTGAAATAGCATACGAAGCATGAAATCTAAATTAAAATTGAAAATTTTGTGATCAAAATTACAATCCAAACATTTGGAATTGGAATCTAATTTCTAGAAAAATATACACACACACACAAAAATTGCATTTGATATGGTTTTTATGCAATTTATTCAATATTTTACATGGGCAACATTCCCACAAGGATTTGAAATTCATCAATTTTACATCACAATACAAACAGGATTAAAATACAGAGAAGAATTTGATGCAATGATAAAATAAAATACCATTCCAGTAATAAATTATTCTCATTCATGTCTATTTTACGTGTCTGTGCCAGAAAATTCAAATTTTACAATCTTTTCATGTGTTTTATATCACATATCTTAAACACACACACACATTTAAAATGCTTACATTTAGGAAAATATTTGTTTTATAGACCATTTGCCATGCAATGACTGGACAAAATATGTCCAGTTTACAAAATTTATGTTTTTTACACTTACTTCCTTTTAAAATACACATATAAAACATTGTCATTTTGTCCATTAAACATAAAATTTTACATACCGAAATTTCCGCATGGAATGACAAAATTCTAATTTTAAGAGAAAAAGATGACGATGATAAAGTCTTGTGGTTTTATTGGTCAAATTTATAACTAAACCATTTTACAATGGATTTACTGTTATTATTTTAATTTATTTTTAAGATACATTTAAACTGAAACCAGAATCATGCCATCTGTGTGGGTGTAAGTGTGGCTTGGAACAAATTTAAGTTGAATTAAGATTTCTAATCAAAAAACCATTGAAAATGAATTCCTGCTTATGTAGCAACACAATCAAATCGATGAAATGGAGATGTCTGGTTATTAATTGAATGGTGTTGGATTCATAAGTAAAATTACATTACATTTATTTCATGTTACTGGCATTGCTTAATTACTTTAGAAGCAATCAATTGATTTTTAATTCAATACATTTAACTTGAGGAATTGCACAGCAAACAATTTTCATTTATTTCTGTCTGCTTACATACAAATATTTCATTCTATAAGTTGGGTTCAAAGCAAATATCAAGAGAATCGAGACTTACAATGTTATAGACGTCAATTAAGGAAAATGAAACAATTTCTATAAAATTACTCTTATGGAATGTTACATTTAATGAACATAATAGTTCAAATATTTGATTCAGGTCATTTAACCGTATGATTTGAAATTTTATCATCAGTCATTGCGATTGGGTCGATAGTGCTCATAAAAATGTTTTACATCCGATCAGGATGGTGTAAAGGATTTTTTAAGTCAAGTCCTTGCAATTTGAGAAGATTATGTCAGCAGATGCCACTTAAAAAAGTCTTCATTGCTCCATAAAACACTGAACTAGAGCTTGGGTGTGTCTGAGAACTTTACCAATTAGTTTTGATTGATTTTCATTCAAATACGCTATAAATTTCATCGCCAGGTGTCGCTTCATTTCAATTTCATCATGAGCATAAAAAAAAATTTCATATTGAATCAAATTGAATCCCTTTGAACTTTTATAACCTTTCTCGTTCTCTCAAATTTACACCACAATTTTATTACCATGGTTGATTGCTTTTCACTTCATTTTCAAACAAAATCAAACGAAACACTCACATATCAAAAGTTACATAAAACATTTTATTGCTTACACTTCATATCAAATGAAAAATCAAAGTGAAAGAAACAATTTCAAGATAATTAAGGTGAATTCATGTCAGAATAATATTTTTTTCATTTAAAACATTTTAATACAAAAACTTCACTTCAATTTAGCTCAATCGAATAATTTTACACCGAATTGCAATAAATTAAAATTAAAATTTAAATAATAATAATAATAAATTTGGTTTCATTATCTTGGTGTATCCATAACCGTTTTTCATTAAACATATGCTACCTTTTACAGACAGTTTTTAATGATGATATGTGCAAATGTGCACTGTAAACTGAAAGTAGACCCACAAATGAGCTCCCAGTGATTTTTTCACTGATCGTTATCTATAACTCCGAAATGGTCCATCAGAGCGAGGTCGGGTTTTTTCTGTAAGGTTAAGGAGCTCATAAGGATTATTTATAGCTCATTAGTTTCGAGATTGGACTCCAGAGCCTGAAAACGGTCAAAAGCTTAAAATCCTAGATTTTCCCAAAATGGCCGATTTTATACGAAATTTTTTAAATTTTCATAATAGCGAAATTTTTTTAAATAACGGTTTTTTCAAAAAATTTCAAAATGACGGTTTTTTTTTGAATAAATTTCATTTTTATTCAATGAAACGAGTCCTATCAAAACCGCCCACTGCAGTGGTTAGAATTTCTCATTTTTTGAAGTCACAGTGTGCATGTGAAATATTAAACCAAAACTCCATTTGATTGATATTGATTGATTTATGAATATACGAATTTTCATTAAATATAATGGAAAATATGCAAAATATTGAAACGCAAAATGTTTTCCAGAAAATATGCGAACACAGGCACACAATCGGCTTATGAACTTTATTTTTAATTAACATTTACATTGTAACAATGAATAAAAATATTGGATAAATTCATGGAAAATTATTTTTATGTA
>LN483364.1:818501-953021 GCA_900002565.1 Culicoides sonorensis
TTTTGTTTACCTCTACAAAATACAATGATAAACATCTTTAATTTCGTTTATTGAAGGAAAATAAATTAAAACTTTATCGTTTAAAATAAAATAATAATGGGAAAAAGTTCACTGGAATTTAAAAAAATATTTTTATCACATATGGCAAAAAAATAATCGTTCTTTCACATTTATAACTCAATCACAATTTTATTGCTTTAATCTTCCTTTTTTTTTGCTTCTTTCATTCGAATGAAGAGATTATTCTTTATATCTGTGACATGGCATATGATTCAATATAAAGTGATACACAATTCAATTTATTTTATTTTTCCCTACTTTTATATGATTTTATTTCTATGGAAATACACTTCTAAGAAAAAAAAAGTGTTGATTGCCATACAAAAAGGTAATCTGCGAACGATTATCTTGACATTTTGTACACGTTTTGTTTTTACTTTCACATAATTTGATTGGATTCCTCGAAATATGATAAGAAAACAAAGAAGTGTAAAATAAAAAAAAAATAAAATTCATCAATCAAATTGGATAGAAAATTGATTGACGTTGAAAATGGGTTTCGTCAATCTCGAAAGTTTTCTTCTTGGAAATTGATTCTGAAAATTGTAAAAAAAGGTCATTTTAGCATAAATTGCGCTTAAAACAGAGAACAGACATTTTTTATTGCATTGCGTAGTAATGAACACAGATTTTGTTGTAAATCCCAAGAAAATTATCACAAATCAAGATATCGCTCTAAGCCATTCATCATTCTTATGTGATTTGATTTTCCATTTCTTTTATTTCCATTCATCTAATTTGACTTAGCAATAAAATGGAAAAAAAAACAAAAGAATAAAAAGGATGGAAAAATGACCCTTAAATTGTTGATTGACAAACTTTTTTCATGCTGGTAACAGTTTTGTCTTTTTTTTTATTATTTTTATGGTTTCAACTAAATCTTGGCTTACTATGAATAAAAATTTGTTATCACCATAGGCAAAGCAGTCACGACCTTTAAAATTACATGAAAAATGACTTAAATTTATCTAAATTAAAACATCCAACATCTTTTTACCACTAAATTTTATCATAATAATAATAATTTATGAGCCACTATTAATTTCACTTAAAAAGTGTCTATTAAATGTTTTTAAACACGGTGTTAAAGCAACACACAAAAAAACAACACATTTTATCTTCAAATGGCAACTGTTGTTGCGTTTACTTTACATCACATTTATTAACATTATATCACATTTTTATTGGTGTGTGGGGGGAAAGATGACTGAAACCACTTAATAAATCTCTCATTTTTCCCTTAAAAAAAATATTAAATGACAGCGAAACAAAGAAGAAAAAGTATATGGATAAAATGAATAAATTATAACGATTTGTGTTTCATTTTCTTTTTTTGATAGGCAACCAGAAAACAGGATAAAAACATCACTCAAAGAAAACATATAAAAAAAGTAAAATGAAGCAATTAGTATTCATCACTGTGATCATCACTTTTACCATTCTCACAGTTTTTGTGAGTCAGTCGACGGTGAATGGACAACAAAGTACCAAACAAAAGCAATATACAAGTCGGTTTGATAACGTTGATGTTGATAAAATACTCAAAAATGATAGAATATTAAACAATTACATTAAATGTCTATTGGAGAAAGGTCCATGCACACAAGAGGGACGTGAATTGAAAAGTAAGTTAATTTTTTTTTTCTTTTTTATCATAGCAATGTTTTATTTCATGTCATGAAAACAGATCTTTATTGATATTTTGGTCCAAGACTGATTTTATCAGATCCAATTGGTGGAATACCGTGAGATTCATGATTCTTGTGATAAATTCCACCTCCATTTTGTCCTGGACGTGGTGGATCTGCCATTGCTGAGGCAATCAATGCCAATAAAGCAAAAATCTTAAAGGAAATTTGAAATGTATTAAAAAATTTTAAGTGTGACTGATAATTTTTACTCACAATTGCAAATAATTTCATTTCTACCTTGAAATTCTTCTTCAGATAATGAAAGTTAAAGCGCAACTGACTTCAAAATGTTAGTTGATACACTTTTTATATCCCAAAATATCAATAAAAAATTAAAATTATATGGGGCAAAAAATTATCTTTTAGAAAGTCGTATCAGGATCGGGACATAGCTATCGAAAAATCGGTAATTTCATCTCAAAAGCGAGATTATGGATGTCAAACACATTTCTGTATGCATTCTAAGTCAAAAAAGCCCCACAAACCATCCCGCATGATATCCCTAGACTATAAGAATGTCCATAATACTCGAATTTTTGTTCCAAATTTACAGGAAATGCGATAGAAATTTTATTCATTAAATGTCGTGTAAGCATCAATCAAAGATCTCCGTCTGCGGACCAAGGCACTTTATATTGGGGGGTGTTTTCAGCTTTCAGTGTGGCCAATTAAAAACCGGGACAAATGAAGTAGAAATCGGTTAACAGGAAAAATCGGGGTTGTCCCACTCGAAAGTGCGCAAATGGTATTCCTACTTTTTAAAAGTCGTTAGTTTTTGCTTAAAAATCACTCCAGACAACTTTTAAAACAACTTTTATCAATAAAACAACAAAATTTGTGCTACTCATCAATTCTAAGCAAACATTTTTAACTAGCTGTTTTAATTTTTTTTTGTTCTGCGTTTTTTTGTCTAGATAGAGGTCAAAAAAATAATCACATTAAAAGGAACGTAAATTGAAAAATAAGTAAATTTTCTTTCATAGTAATATTTTATTTCATGTCACTTTGTATGATAAAAACATCTCATTATTGATATTGTGGTGGAAGACTGCGACGATCAGATCCAATTGCTGGTCCATCGTAGCCACCATAATTTTCACGATACTGTGGACGAATTCCACCTCCATTTTGACCTGGAAATCGAGCTGGCTTTGCAAATTGACCCATGACAGAGACAATGAATGCCAGTAAGGCAACAAAAACCTTTAAAAAAAATCAAATATATTGAAATTCAAATATGTAATTTAAAAATTCGACCTTACAATTGCAAATAATTTCATTGCTTTTTCGAAATTCTTTTAAATTACTTTAATTCTGTTCAAAAATTACTTCTGATAATGAAAGTTGAAGAGAAACTAATTTCTAAATGTTAATTGAGACGCTTTTTATATTCTAAAAAATAATTTTTAACTACAATTATATAACACAAAAATTTATCTCTTAGAAGTTATTGTTATTTGCTAAACATCACTTGAGACAAACATTTAAAGCGTCAAACCGTGTCTTACAACAATTTTATAAGCAAATATTTTTGGACTAGCTGAATTTTGTATGAAGTGTTTTTGTCTACAGGTCAAAAAATAATCACTTTAAATCAAGTATCTGTAAATATTTTGATATTATTTTATCTTCACGAAGTTCTTCTTCAAATGAATCATAAAAAATTTCAAATTAATAAAAATAATTGATTGTCAAACAAAAAATTAATCAATTATTTTTCTTGTTTCATGTTTCTCGTTTCCTGTAATTTGTTTTTTTTTTATTGTTTTTATTAGGAGATTTCTTATCACATCATTTTCTATGTCGCTCTAATTTCCCCAAATTATATTTATTTGTCTTTCCTTTTATTTGAGTTCTAAGCCTAAACGACTATTTATATTTATTTAAGAGACCATGACACTATTATTGATATTTATGATATTGATGGTGCTAAATTTTTTTTTTCTCCTTTTATTTCTATTTTTATTTGGATTTAATGGTCTACCAACAAGAAATTTGTTGTTATTATTATTGCTTTTATAACCATCACTAGCTTAACATTCATTAAAAAGAACAAAAAACGCTCCAAGACTCTTTTTTTTTGATAAATAATAATGACGTTGAGTGAGAAATTTTTTTGTATGTTTGTTTATTGATCTGTGAAATGAGATTAAATGTGTTTTCGTAATTGCTTTGGTTTGTTCTTATCAATCTTTATTATGTCATTAATTTGAGTGTTGGGATTGCTTTGATGTGAGTCTTAATGTGAAAAATTAATTGAGATTTAATGGACATCCCTGAAAGTGTTCTAATGCATATTAATTGAGAAAAATGTCTTCATTAAATTAATTTCAAGGGACTTGAATTAAAATTAACGAAAAATTTAATTGAATGGGTGTAAGTGGAAATTAAAATAAAAGAAAAAATAATTGAAATTGAATCTAATCTATTCTGCCATGAAGTTTCGTACATAACGAGGTAAACCGGATTCGTTCCATTGATTCATTTTTTTACATTTCATTACAGCGCTTTAAATTTTCCCATTTGTATCACTCTCCAATTCAACGTCCAATGAATACTGTTGAAATTCATTTAAAATTCAATAAAATTTTTAATTAAAATATCATTGAAATTGTATCAAAAACGAAAATTAATAAATAAATATAATTATGATACAAATATTCAAACAATAAAATTCATGTTGGATATTAATTAAAATTTATCATCATCAATTGTCAGCCATGCATGAATTTATTGAATACAAAAAATATTTGAATCATTTAACTGTAATCAGAAAATATTTGTGTAAAATTTGTGAAATTTACGTCACAAATCCTCTTAAATATTTTAATGCAAATTTTTATTTTAAATTTTCTTCCATTTTTCAGAAACATTACCTGATGCTTTCCGCACCAATTGTGACAAATGCTCAGATACACAACGCAGAAATGCTCGTAAAGTAATCTTCCATTTGCAAGACAAAAAACAAGCTGATTACAATAAACTCGTTGCAAAATATGATCCAGAAGGCATCTACCGAGCTAATTGGACAAAGGAAAAACAAAATTTCCAAGAATAATAAATTCAATTATTGTTATTATTTTTCTCCCTTTTTCTTCTTACATTCGCCTTATCAGCTTATCATTAGTGTCCGCATCTCTGATGTAAAATAAAGTATTTTTTTGCTGTCATTTTACCTTTTAATACAAACTTGTAAAGTAACAGTAATATCATTACTAGAAGAAAAATAGAATGATGAAAACTGTCCACCTTTATCGTATCTTATTACAATTTTATACTAAACCACAAGGAAAATTATGCTGTAAAATGTGAGCCAACACACTGGTTACGATTTTAAAGATGATAATGATGATGATGAAGATAATAAAATACAATAATATTAATTTAAGAAACATCATCTCGAAGAAATTATTTAGAATAAAATAAAATTTATTTTTAACATTGAATTGTTAAATTTTACTCTGTTTATCCTTCATTTTATAACTCCACAGATCCGTTAATCTGTCCTGACTCCACAATGGTCCATCGGAGCGAGATTGGGTATTTTTTTGCATGAAATGGGAGTTCATTAAGATGATTTGTTTAGACCTCGACTCTGGATTTGGGCTTCAGAGCCTGAAAATGTTCAAAAAATCGTTAAATTTAATTTATAAGTTCAATATTTATAAAATATTTCAAAATAGCGGATGTTCTAAAAATTTTCCATTATGGCCGATATTTCAAAAATCCTCAAAGGTGCCAAATCTGGTCATTCTCCATCTCATGTGAAGAAATTTCATTTCTTACCTTTCCACGTAAACAACAAAATTCTATGATAATTTACTCACTCGATGACAACCACACGGCTTTTGAACCCATTTTTTTCCTCTGCATCATTTAAACTAACACCAAAATAACCACATTCATGTGATTACTTAACCACAATCTCCAACTATAGGAAATTAAATCATTTAAATTTCACTCATTTTGGTTCAATTCAACATAAATCTTCTTAAAAGATTTAATTTTTGTTTTTTCTACTCTTCTTTCCACTTAATCACTTAATCAGCTTATGTGAGTGATTAAAAATAAAATATCATGATTGATTGGAATTGAATTTCAAATACGAAAATAGAAATACAAATCATGACGAAACAGGAAATTGATGAAAATAAAGTCTAATTGTGTCATATTCAAAGATTTGAGGAAAAAAAACATGAGCAATGAATGAAATTGAAGCCATAAATCATCGATTTGAATTGAATTTAATTTTTGAGTAGCGACTGAAATGAAATTTCAAATCAGTTTATCTCCAATTTAAAATTCATGCTTCAATTTCTTCCATCACACACAATCCAATTTTATTTTGCTTTTTTTTGCTTTTAAATTGAATTTACGATTTCAGCAGATTTTTTTCTTCTTATTTGACTCTTATACACATAAAATTATGCCTTGGGGAATTTAACGAATTACTTACTTTAAGATTTTTATAAATATACTTTTCCTTTTTTTGATGAAGTGAATCAGTGGAAAAAAATTGAGATGACTTAAAAATTTAACTACTTGAAAATTCTTTCTCAGAGATAAATTGCTGCTTTGCTTGAGAAAAGAAGAAAAATATGGGAAAATAAACTTCCTCTTCAATCCTATTTCATGAAAGAAAATAATAATAATAAAATTTTAAGCAGAAAATCATCAAACCAAGGGAAAATTATTGAAGAAAAGAAAGAAAATATCTGATTTATGACAGTAAGACGACAATGTTCCAACATATTTTTTTATTAAAATAAGGAATCGTTTGCTTTTGAGATGACTCAAGATTTTTATTAATATTACAGGAAAAAAATCAAAATGAAAGGAAGAAAAATAATGAGGAAGATAAAAAAAATATTATGTCAATACGTTTCACATGAATGATAATAACAGTGAATAATGATTTTTCTCTTCGTTTCCTCTTTGACTTTTTGGTCTAGTAGAAAAATATTTATTCAATTTTGTTTTTGTTTCTATCTTGCACTTATATGAAAAAGTAAATAGAGAGAAACGAAAATTCTGTTTTCGATCAAGCAATAAAAATTATCTTCATTCGAAGTTAGAAGCCCCTTTAATTTTTCGTCTAATATGCGAATTTTTTTCAATAAGTAAGTAAAAATATTCAAAGCATCTCCTAATTTTCCATTAAATAACAACACAAAAGTGTCAAAAGACCCATTTACAACATTTTCTCATTCAAAAGCAGGCTACATTAACATTCAATAAATTCAAAGTGACGATAATCCTGCTAATAATGGTTTCAAATTGGAACAACAACTGTTACAGTACAAGTAATAATAATAATAGTGCAACTTTAGTGTCATTTTAGTGCTTTGATGCAGAAAACATGCAATTTACATAATTAGATGCTAGTGATTTGCCTTCGTGATTTACATAAAAAAAGGATGTGCAAAATCACAGTAGAACAAAAAAAAATCTAATAATTACAGAGGAAATTCGAAATTTAATTTGTTGCACATTACAATGTTGAGTAAAAATTTCGAACAAAAGAGAATTTCTTTCTGATTCTTTTTTTTTTTGTGTAACTACTTTTATCTTTTATTGTCCATTTATACGCTTATTTAAATTTATAGAGTGCTAGAGGAAAATTAAATGCATTTTCTTTGTTTTTTCTTTTAGTTTTACTTTGAATGTTCATTTTCAGTTGAATTTGCATTAATTTAAACGGAAAATTCTTCCTTAATATGTAAATTTGAAGTTAAAAGTCAATTAATATAAAAATGTTTGTTAAACATTTGAATTTTGCCTTTAGTTTTGAGTTTCTCAATGCAATGTTAATTTCACATTTAATATTTAAATACGATCCATGTGACATCCGAAAAATTTATCTCAGAAAATTCAAAAGCAAAACAAATATAAAAACTTTGTCATATTACCGTAAAATTACAACTACAACAAAAAAAAATTTGAGTAAAATTGTGTTAACCAGATGCAGCACAAAAAAAAAGTTTAATATAAATTATCCTTGTCAGTTGGTTTGTATATTAAATTTTTTTTTTTTATAATATAAATTACAAAGTGCCCCAATGCGACGATGAAATGACATTTGAACTTGTATGATTGTGATATCTCTAGAAAAACATTTTAAAAGGAGATAAAAAATTTAATGGACAGAAGCTGTATTTATACAATGAAGATAACTTTTGATTTTTTTTTTTATCATTGAAGTTTTTCTAATTTTTTTTTATACAGGTCAGATTTAATAGCATTGCGAACAAAAAAAAAGTTTTTTAAGTGTATCAGCAAAACTGACATGAAATAAAAATTACTTTGTATTTACTTACTTGGCATGATGGCATGTAAACAAGATAATAAAGTTTAAAATGAAAGCGCAAAAAAATTTGTATGTTGTTCTAATTTCTTATTATTCTTCTTCTCTTTTGATTTATCAATGATTTGTGTAAAGCGCGCAATTTGAACAATGTTTGATTCCCACGTTCGTTCAAGTTGCGCTAATAAATATTCCTAATTTCGCGCCAATTCTATATGCGTCCAATTAAAAACGGCATCATAACACAATAGAAGATTGTTCATCATAACATATTAAGTATTAACAATGCAAAAATCGCGTCATTCTTTAACTCAAAGTCGTCGAGTGCACATCCTTTAAAACCTTGAAATTTAAAATAAGACGCTTTCACTATAAAAATATAAATTTCATTGATTAACATTCAATTGCTTACTTTTAAACAATAACTTATTCAAGTGATCACTAAGTGAAATGTTATTTGTTTGTGGTAAAAATCCGAATGAAATAGCACACAAATTCGAAGATGCCATTTAAAAAGAGACGCAGACACGCCAAATAGCATCTGGTGATGAAACGAAACACATTCTTGATTCATGCAGTTAACATTGAACATGGAATGTTCCAAAAAAAATGTGGCTGACATGGACAAACCCGATCTTTATCATCATCAATCTGATATTTTGAAATATTGAATTGAATCATTGGAAAATTTTCGTGGTGTTAAAAAAAATCCAATATGGCAAATTTGTAAAAGGTATATGGAAAATTCATATTTGAATGTTTCTTAATCTGATTCTTGATTTTTTTTTTTGAATTTATAGAGCACATCATCAACAAACAATTTCTGCGTGTGCATCAATTCAAGGTTAAGTGTATTATATGCCTTTATTCGTGAGTTAGTTTATTTGATCATAATGCAATTACTTCACAACTTGGAATTCTCAATGTTCAGCATTGGAATTCGGAATTAATTTATCAAATGAAATTGTTTCTGAATTATTTGAATAGGTGAATCGTATATAATTTCTTTTTTATATACTTCAACACCAATTAAATTATCATCAAAAACGCCAATTCGTTTGAAATATGGTGAACTCACATATTTCGAAATACCGAATTTATTTTTATTATTATCAAATTTGGATAATATATGAAAATTTGTGTATTTATCCTTATTTAATAAAAATCGGCAGTTCTGGAACCTGTGTCAGTTCTGGAGTTCAATTGAGTATAAATATTTTTTATATATTTGTGTTGCTTAGATAGACAAAATATTTTGAATGTAGGATATTCACATTTTATTTATATTTTTTAATACGTATACACAAATAATATATTAACAAGCACATGAAACTTAATATTTTTTTGACAAAACATATCATATACTTACAAGTGTATGAGGTTAGTATTTCAGGAATATAATGCAAAGTTTGCAAAAAAAACAGCCATTATTCATTAATTTGAAACAATTTCCCTTAGCCTTTGAACTGGCTTTTTGTCTTAAAGTTGTATTTAAGTCTATATAAGACTTTAAAAAGGGAGATTGTATAAATTTGATTGCTCTTGTTATTTTTTTTGTAATTTCATGCCAAGTTCGTGCCCAGACCAAAACAAATATTATTCATTAGTTTAAACGAATTTCTTTTTCTTTTAGAACTGGCTTCTTGTCGTAAAGTGCAAACCGAATAACGTTCACATTCACTTGTCTTATATCGTAGTTGAAAGGTCAACTTTTATTTTCCCATTTTATATACATTTTAATACACTTTCTTTTATTTTTTAACTGTTAGAATATTGCAAATTTACACGATCACTTCCAAACTTATTTTGTTACATTTTGAAATATATCCTAAAAATTCAAAATCAAAATTTACATGCAAACTCTCGAACGTATGTAATTAAATTTATTAAGATAAGATGGTTTGAACTTAGTTGTAATAATGTTGTCACTTTCAGAATCTATTCATATCAAAATCGATTATTTATTGATCGTTTTTATTATTTTGTATTCCGAAATAGTAGAAAAGTATAAATTTAAGACAAAATCTATGTATCATAAATTAATAAATTGTACATTCTATTAAAAAGAAATAAATTTTTTGCCTTTAATTATTCCGTTACATAAATAGAAATTTAATTTTTTTTTTAAGGTAAGTTTATACAAAAGTTCCAAAATATTTTAATTATTAATCAAGTCATTTCCTCACTTTCGTTCTTTGATGATTATTTATCGAGGAGAAAAATAAAACTTCTCGTAAAATCACAGCAAAATTTGTTATACACTCCAAGTTAATTCACTAAAATGAATAAAAAGGAAACATTTTTCGTGAATTTTTTGAATGAGTCCATAAAACAATTTTCAATCCTAAAATTGGAATCAGAGTCTTTTTTTTAAAGGTCGCCTCATGTCATTGATGAATTGCATGACCTTAAACAGACAATCAATCAAATCTCAATGAAGTATTTTTCATGGAATCAACATAAATAAAAAAGTTTCATTTGATAAATAGTAAAATTTTATGAGAGTCACGTACAAATCCCTTTTAATTTTTGCTTTAGTTAGTTTGTTACACAATGTTAGGATTAATAAATGGCTTCTATTTTTATTCGTATTCAACATTTTATTTTATTTTTTGCAATTCATGTGTGTGTGTGTGACATTTCACATAAAACGAAAATTAATTGGTCTTACTCTGTTTTATGTTACTCAGCTGTAACAGTAATTGCTTCATATGAAAAACTTCAATTAAGTTCATTTTTGTTTTATTTGTGAATCCAATTGTTACAATTGTTTTAGTAAAAAAAAACGAGTGCAATGAATTTCTATTGAACATCTGATGATAATGCATTTTTTTTACAAATTTATTTCAAATAACGAACAAAATACGTCAGTTAAATGAAAATTTAAGTATTTGACAGGTATTTTATTTTTAGCTTTAAATTGAAATCAATTTCATATTAAACTGCTGTCTGTAACACGTGTAATGTACTATTAGCTTAAAAAAGCAGATTTCATTGCATACTTTTCGGATTTTTTAACATTAAATATTAACTTATTAAATTAACATTAAATATTAACTTATGTATGAAGTTCTTCAAAACTATTTCAAATGGTATTTTTTTTTCATAAAATTTCACTTGCAATAGAGAAAAAGAAATCAACTTTTATTTTATTTTGATAGAAACAACAAATAGACTATTTTTCAAATATGTTGCATTTATTCTACATATTTCTTTTCACTTTTTGTTTGTAAAAATTGTTAACATGATTCAATTTTTCGTAAAGACTTTTTATGTTTGTTTCGTTATTGAAAACAGTAAAAGCAATTTGAAGAAATTTCACCTCAAGCACTCTTACTGAACCATATGACACATTATTGCACAAATAAACTTGCATCTTAGTAGCAAATGAAAAGTTTAAAACAGAAAAATTTTGTAGCAATACAATTGAAAGGATGAACAATAAATAATATGAAATAAAATCAGTATGATTCAATTTTTTTATTTTATTTTATTGTGTTGTCAATACCATTCAAGTATCATTTATTTTGAACAAAAGTCTGGTAAAATTTTGAGCCATAGAATTTTTTTTGTATTTCTCATAATATTTCGTTTTTATCAAATAAAACGTAAGTATTTTGTTCAACCCAAAATGTATGCAATGAACAGCACTCGTCTTAAAAATTCGTTATTTATGATAAAAAATAGTTCATTAAACTTGTTTTCAAAACATCCTTTTTTTGATGGAAATATTTTTTTTTCAAAACTCTCGACATTTAATTTAAGAAATAAAAAATTAAGAAATTATTTTCCTGAAAGTATGCAATTTACATCACTTCTACTAGTCAGAATCACAGAAAAACTTTTTTACATTGAAATAAGTTAACAATGTGAAAAACGAAAAAGAAAGTAACAATATAAAAATAAAAATAGAAAAATATCAGAATAAGCAGACACAACAAACAACCATGGAGAAAAGTTTTATTGTACATTTGCACATATTTACATCTTTTATAATTGTTATTGTAATTTACAGTTGTTTATTTGAATAAGATTGGTATAAAAGCATAAAATTAAAACAAAAAATCTGTTATTTATTCAGGGAATACTTTAAATTTGTTTTTTTTTTCATTCCAAATATGTTAGTTTTTCGATTATTGAAAAGGATCTCAATGACCAGTTTCAATGATTGATGAATATTGAACTTTGACCTCTTATGAGATAAAGAAAATGCCCAAATGCAATAAATGAAAACGACTAATGAAGTGACAAATTATCTTTCAATACATTGTTTTTTTTTTCATAAAACCATTCTGAATTATCCACAATCCATGAATTTTATTACCTTTTTTCATTTAATCAGTCATCTCAAGAGTCATCTTAAGCTACAAGCATAGCAAAATTAATTGAGTTGAGCTACGTGTGTGTGTGTGTGATTGTTGACTCATGTATTTGTATAAATCAAGACATTTAATCATCAAATACACACAATTAATTTATAAAGCATTCAGAAAACGTGTGTTCAGTTCACAAGAATTAAAGGGATTTAATTGATTGCACACAGACAAGTTAACGATCATCAGGGAATAAGGAAAGGTAAGGAAAAAATTCCATTTTATATTGTTTTGCATGACTGCATGGATTCATGATCCACCCTAATAAATTGAAATGAATTGGTAGGAAATGAGAGAAATTTCTTTTTTTCTCTCTTCTTATCAATCCAGGATTCATTTCCATACAACACTTCATACCAATCACTTATAATTCTGTTTTATTTACATTTATTTCATTGTTTTATATACAATTTATCAGTTAATAAATCACTGTAACAAAGTAAGTTACTTCCACAATTTCCTTTTTATTACCCAAATCATTTAGCATACACCATAAATTTGTCTTCTTATTTATAATTCAAAATTCCTTTTATATTACACCGTTTCTGCCTACGATACAAAATGCCAAAAAAAAAAGTCACACACACACACAGCATGGCTTTTCATTCATTTATATCTTCACTGAAAAACATCATGATGAGGCCATGAAGCAACCGTCACACCTTTAACCACTAAACAAACTTGTCTCGTCATTATACGATGATGATGATGATATAATTGTGTGTGTGTGTGTGTGTGTGTGTTTGTCTGCTCAAGCAAACAATAAAAAGTAGCATACCATAAAAAATTACGTATATGTAAGTTAAATTTTCCCTTTAGTTTACAATATTTAACAAAGCAATTATGAATGATAATAATTGTGCAAACAATGAGGTGTGTTTTTGGCTTTGATATAGCATTTATAATGGAAATGTGTGTGTTTGCATGTAAGTGTGCTTAAATATATTTTTGTTTTCTTTTCATGGGCATACAAAACAAAGTTTGTTTAATTCAGGATGCAAGTAAACATAAAAACGAAAATAAAATATTTGTACGAAAATCCACAAATAAGTTCCTACAAACAAAAAATTGTATTTACTTTCTTCCAACCAAACATGCACTCAACAATGTTGGCAGATGTGTGACTTTTAACATTTACAAAAAAACCCGAAATTTAATGAGATCAAATTTCAAACAAAAAAAATTTTAAATTTTTTAAAATAATTTCATAACAAAATGAAAAAGGATTAAATTACAATGAAACAGACACGTGGCAGCTCTGTTTAGCAGCTTTGGGGTTTTCATTGTTCTTTTGAGAACAAACTCTCTTTGTAATTTAATTATCAAATGAAAATTATTGTATTATAATGAAATTTTGTTCATTTTGCTTAACAAAGCAATTGTTTCATTTTAATTTTCTTTTAAATCTTAGTAATATTGCTATTTATTTTTATCTTAATTATAATGATAATGATTATGATTATTATTATCAACTGTGATTAAGATTAAATTTTCTTGCTAATTAAATTAAGCGTTTATACGGAAAGGAAAATTCATTTATGAGGATTAATTGTGGTGCGATGAAATTTAAGAGGTGAGGAGAAATTGTACCAAAAATCTTTAAGCTGAAAATTATGAATTTCTTTGAAAATAATTTAGAGATAATATAATTAGAGATTCAAATTTTTATAGGATGAGAGGAATCTGAGTTAAATTTTGGTCATTAATGTGTTTAGAAAAGTTTCGCTGCATTCCTCAAGCAACAGGATCCTAAATAGTGAAGAATTTTCTTCTAACACCATTCAAAATCCATGTTCCATAGTAAATTCAATATTATTTCACCTTAATTTCCTTCCAAATATTAAAGACTTACCTCAAAGCAATATGCTCACTCATGAGACGACATTAATTCAATATAAATGACATTCAACACATAGTTATCGGACCATCAACATCATTTACTATATTAAATTATCGACCTATATTCCACACCTTTCTTTCTCATCATCATTATCATCGTACTGTGTGTGTTTTTTTGGCATATTTTCCAACCAACTCATCCAAAACAAACATTTTTCGTATAAAAGACAATCGGTTCAAGCTTTTATTAGAATCATCTTTACTTGTTTTTCCTCTTTTTTTGTGTGTCTTGTCTGCCATAACAAAATAAAGACCTTTTATCAATTCAACATTAAAAATACATATTTGGCCTGCAGCAACAGCAGGTCATTCAATAAAAAATAAAAATACCCTTTCAGTTTCATTATTATTAAAATGGATAAAGAGAAGAAAAAATTATACGGAAACAATATCGGTTGCCAAAAAAAAATAATTCTGCATGAGTGTTCACATAAAATGGTATCTAATAAAAAGAATGAAAATCAAAATGAGGAAATATATTTATAAAAACTAAAAAAAAAAATACGAAATCAACAAATTCGTTTTAAAAAGTTAGTCAGTGGAATGGTACAAAATCACAAATTTCAAGTATGTTGAAAAGAATTTGTTTGTATGTAAGCGCTTTAATGATATCCTATCTTTTTTATTGCTTTACCTCACCTCACCTCATATATTTTATATGTTTTAATATCGCAATACTACTTTTCATGTAATAAAATACAATTCACAGTGTCTAAATCGAAAATGAACACTTTCATATTACGAAAGAGAAAGAGAGCAAATTTAAAGGATACAAAATTACAGAGAGAGCGAATCCTGTTCATACAAACATCATAATAAAAAACATGTGATTCACATTCAAATGTTGTAATAAACAGAGAAAAAGTTTTCATTTTACCCAACAATAACAAACCAAATCAGTTATCATCGAGAACTCAAAGTAATCGGACGGACATTTAACTTGCAACAAAAATATCAAGTTGATAATATTAAATTAATAAGAGAATTAATACGTAAAATTATTATAATAAATAAATATTAACAATTTTTTTTTTGCGTTGAGCCCACATAGCACATGTAATATATTATTACATATCATAAAAAAAAACTAAATTAAGAGAAAAGGAGAAGAAAAGAAAAGTGAAAATAATATTTTATCATTAGTATGTGAAAAAGGTATTATTTTTCTGTTTTTTTTTTTTGTGTAAATGAAATACTTTTACTTATTATTTCGTTCATAACACAAATAATATTTTATTTTATTATCGGTGCATATCAGACTCGAATATTAATTTTGTGAGACAAGTCAAAATTATTTTTCTAAGAAGATGAAGGGAAAAAACTGCTTACGTTTCATAAAAAAAAATGAAAAAAATCTTACTGGAAATTCTGACATTTTGGGAAAATTTTGGTTTTCAGGCTCTGGAGACTCTAGAGCCCGATCCATGAGCCTAATGTCATAGCTAATCATCATTATGACTTCCTCTTTCTAACAAAAAAAAACCGGCTTCGCTCCCATGGACCTACAGATTTACGGACAAACGGATTTACGGAGTGACGGCGGGCAAACCGTCTGTAAAAGTGCATTTTTCTTACGAAATGCACTAAAAACATCTTTTTCTGTTTAATTTGATCGTATAATTTTTATTTTTAACAATAATAATTTTTTGTAAGGATTCTGATTTTAATCATCATAAAAAATAAAATGCGCAGCGTAATTTATAACGGATTATAAAATATCAAATGTAAAAGTCAAAGAAAATATTAAAATTCAATTTTGTATGGTTTTAATTTTATTGTCGGAATTTTGATTGAAATCGAATTATTTTCTTTTCATTTTAATTTTTAATTGAGAAACCTTTGAATATCAGTAATTAATTTTTTTTTATTTGTGTGTTGTTTTTTTTTTTTGAATAAAAATTGAAATTTGATATGAATTTGTCGTGTGTCCGTATCAAAATTGACAATTTATGATAAATTTGTTTTCTACATTTATGTTGCTTATAAGCAAATTTTACCACATTCTTGTGATGAATGTTTAAAAAAAAGCAAATATTTCATTTCGAGTCATATCACTTCAAAAAACTTAACAAATATACTGAGTTATCGTCATTCAACAGAAAAAAAAGTTAGCGGAAATTTATTGTGAAATGAATCTATCGAAGTTAAACAAAAATTGAATGGCACAACTGTAATTTTATTTTCAATTTCATTTCAATACATGAAAAAAGCACAACAGTAGTTGAAATTGCTATCAATCAAACACATGCATGATTTTAATTGAAATTGTTCATATGTGAAAAAAGTTTTCAATTTAAATACGCGTCACCTGCTTGATTTATGACATAAAATAGATTTCAAATCAAAAACCAAAAAACAACATCATGCATAAAATAATAATTTACAAGGAAAAAAAATATCAAAGTCATCTTTGTTCAAGTTCAAGTTTTACAATTTCACGAACAGGAAAAAGATTTCTATCAACTTTTTTTTGACAAGATCTACTTTCACAAGTGACTGAACAGTATCAGATTTTATCTTGTAAATTTTACGATAAATCTTTTAACTTATCATTTTTACAATCCTTTGACATCATTCCTTAATTTTCTTTCTCATTGACTTTAACATTGATCAAATAACTCGTAATCTTTCACATCATAAATTCGATTTTTTTGTTGCTTCTTTTTATGTACGTAATGGAATGTACTTTGAAGCTACATTTTTTAATATAAATTATTAATAATGGTAATAAAATTTGTCATATGTAATATTTTTTGTTGGTGTCGCATAATCTGATGAAAATAAAAATTATGTTGAAAGAAAACTGTGAAAAGAAAAAAAAACATCAAAAAATATTGTGTATGGGTGTCACATATCATGATGTAGATCTTGAACTTGATGATAAAAAAAAAGATAAAAATATATGAATTTGATGGTGATAACACACGCGTGAAAAAATGCGACATTCATGACAGAACTCAAAAATAGAGAATGAGAGGATTCTCGTGATTAAATGAAAAAATATGATTTTTATTTGAAATGTTTGCCTTACACTTTCATTAATTTTTTCCTCAATGTATCTAATTTTTTGTTAAAATCAGAATTTGGTTCATTTATGTTTTTTTTCATAGCTGTATAATAAAATTCTTTTACTGGATCTTTTACTGACAAATTTTCAGTCGCAATATTTTTGTTCTCATAATAATTTTGTAAGTAAATCCGCATTACAAATATTTCGTTCATTATTCATAAGCAAAACTCATTATTTATTCGTCAAAATATAAGTGAGTAAAATACATTTCACATTATTATCATAAATTTTCATGTGTGTTAACTTTAAGCTACATTTCAAGGAACAATTTTGTGAAAAAATCTAGAAAAAATATAAATTTTAAAAAATCAACCCACTACTTACTTAATGATAAAAAGTACTTTAGTCATAATGGGATTTTATTTGAAATGACGGAATTAATATTTGATGAAAAACCAGGCGTCTCCATGCAAACGTTAAGAAAAGGCACTTTACGCTTTGGATTCTCTCTTCATACTTATGGAAAAAAAAATTTGAGCTCATTAAATTTCTTGATAAATGACACGACTGAAAATCATTTCATGGAAAAAAAAAATTTTTAAAGTAAATACCTGAGGTAGTGGAAATCTCTTTTCAAAGTATTTTGCGCAACAGAGTACGAAGAATCCAAATTTAACGTATTAAAAAGAATTTTTTTTTTTCATTTAAAGCGACTTTTTTCAATTGAAAGAGATTATTTTTGTTTTTACTCATCATTTTGCGTTTCAATTTCAATAAAAAAAAGATAAGGTTTTTAATTGTGTTTCACATTACGATTCTGTTAGTATAAATTTGTTGTCTGACACAACACAATCATTTTTTCAATTAAATTTAAAAAAAAAATGTCGAATCGTATTAAACTGTTTTTAATTTTTACGTATATCACTTTGAGTGTTTCATATCCACATTACAAATTTTGCATAAATTCTGGCCTGGATCTGAGTATTTGTTATTTTTCAAATGTGATCTTAAACGAAACACATTACGAGTTTAATGTAGCATTTGTTCCCGATGCAAAACGAGCACATTTTAGTAATTCATATATTCCGAAATTTGGGCCTTCATTGTGTGATGACACAACAGCTACAAGAAAATTAACAGAAGTTCGCTTATCTGACACGAAAATCCAAGAAATCACACAAGATGCATTCAATGGATGTCCCAGTTTGGTTAATTTGTATTTGGATGATAATCAATTGAAAGAATTGCCACAAAAGATCTTCAATAGACTTGTTTTCCTTGAAAAAATTGATTTACGAAGAAATTTGATTAAAGTTCTTCACCGTGACACATTCCTGGAAACAAATGGCTTGAAAGAGATATTACTGTCAGAAAATCACATGAAAGCATTTTCACCTCAACTTACAAGGACACTAACGAATCTCGAAGTACTACGAATCGATTCAAATGATATATTTTACTTTAATTTAAAGAAAATATTGAAAAATTCGTCAAATTTAAAAGCGATTGGTTTTAATAACAATCAGCTATTGTGCTCAAAAGTAAAGGAAATGCTTAAATTTTCCAATCAAGTTTCTATCATAAGTCAATATGAAGGAGAAAAACGGAATCGAACTCAACCAACGGACCTCACAAAATCAATTATTTGCTTTACTGATGTGAACTGGGTTGTAACGCACTACATTTATACTTACACAAAATTCATGGAAAACAATTAATTTTGATAATGAAATTTCTTATCAATTAAATGTACAAAAAAGTTCAAAAGAAAGGTCAATTAAAAAAAAATCATATCACAAAAAAATAAAAAAAAATTTGTTCAGTTTCATTTCAAACATCACAGTGATTTAACAAGAATTCAATGAAAAAAAAATAATTTATATAAAATGTTCAATAAAATTTTTTCGTTTCTACTTTTCACAATTATTGCAGATTTTTCTTCAAACGCATTTGGAAAAATACCGCCAGCTGAGATGTGTTCATCAAATATGCGTGTTGTAAATGGAGTGTTTAAAATTGAACATCCAAATGCATGTTTAATGAAAAACGTAGTTTTAAACAAGACTGACTACGAATTTTTCCTGATAATCACATCCTATTTAACAGTAATTCGATACGAAAATTCATCAATTCCAAAGCTGGGTCCAGCAAATTGTCGAGCCATTCAATATCAGGATTCAGATCACATTACAGAAATTCAATTAAATGACACGAAAATCGAGGAAATAACAAATAATGCATTTCATGGATGTCCTAACTTAAAAATTCTTTTTTTGCGTGATAATAAACTAGAACAAATTGAAAAAAATCTCTTCAATCAAAATACAAAATTGGAACTAATTGATTTATCAAATAATTTGATCGAGCAATTCGATGATGATACTTTCAAGTATTTGGAAAATTTGAAGGATTTGTATTTGAGTGGAAATAAATTGAAATCATTTAAAGTTGATTTAATTAAAACGTCTCTCATCTTGGAGCATTTACGGTTGGATTCAAATGATTTATTTAGTTTTAATGTGAAAAAATTCCTGAAAAATTTTGAAAGATTAAAGATAATTGCGTTGAATAACAATCAGATAAGATGTGACGCTGCAAAGAAAATTAATGAAATTTTATCATCAAAGGAGATTGTGTTTGATACGGTGTTTGAAGGATTACAAAGAGAAAGAGCTCAACCAAGTAAAATTGTTGATTTATTTGTGTGTCTTGGTAACCTTGAATGGACAGTGGCTCATTATATTTTTACATTTAACAAAGTTATGGACTAGTAATAAATTTTTTTTTCAAGAATTTTCAATAAACTTTTGAAATTATCTGTGCATTTTACTTTGAAATTTCAGAAATCTGCCATATTTGACGAGATTTTATTTTTGACTCGGATAATGCTTCAAGAGAATACTTTACACAGCATACTTTAATGGCTTGCAGTTCAGCTTGAAAAACGGAGTATTCAACGCTATTGTAAATTGACAAATTTGTATCTCTTCCGTAAATACCAAAACAAGCTTCCTCTTTAGGTTTAGATCCATCAGTGAACCATGATTCCTCGATATCATATTTTTCCAATCTTCTTCAGAAAGACTGGGGTGGGTACACCCTTCTCTTTTCTTACCATCATTATCGCCTTTGAAGAACCACACTCAATTCTTAGTTCTTGGATACTCAATCCATTATCTCTAAATTGCCCATTCATCTGAAAATAATCAGTCGTCTCCATTTAAAAATTTATTTTTAAAGTCAGCCTTTTCTTTTACAATCCATTCATGCTTGGTAAAAAATTTCTTTTTTAAAAAATTCAACTTCCAAGTATCGCTTTAAAAATATTAACAACAAACAAAAAAGAAAAATTCCAAATTTATGCAACTTTCTTTAAAAAACCATAAATTTTTTACTTCCCATACTTTACATCCAACAAAATTTATAACAAATATGTCTAAGCTTCAACTTAAATTTCATGTCTGATATGTTTTTAACCAGAGAACGTTAACTGAATATTTCAATTTTGTAAAGGAAATTTATATTATTTACAAGCGTTAGTACAAGCATAAGAACGACAAAAACAGTGTTCGAATGACTGTATTAAGTGTGTCTATTAAAATATTTTTGGTATCGAGCAATATTTGAATATGATGGTAACGTTTAAATTTTTGATAGAAATCTGTTTTTCGTGTTCAGCAAATAAAATAAATAACAACACAAAAAACTGCGTAAATCATATTAAAACATACATGACATGTGCTTCCAATAAAAAATGTTACTTTACAAAAAAAAAGAACTGAAAATAAGACAAATTGTTATCAGAAAATAAACTAGATTTAACACAGGAAGTTCTTATTTTTCCTATTTTTTTTTGTATTGTGAACTCAAGTTGAAAAAAATATATTTTTATTTTCCTTTTAGTCATCGTTTATATCGTCAACATAAACAACACGCTTTATAAGTGTTTGCATTATTTTTCACACATTTTCTCCCTTTTCAATCTTTTCCTTTCATTCCATTTTGTGTTTAGTACAATAACGAGTCCCATTAATACTTTAATACTCATACTCACACATTTATTGTATTTTAACTTTCTAAAAGATAACATAATAATAAGAATATATTAAGAAAAGAAAAAAAATAATTTCTCGTTATACAAGGAAAAAACGATGAATGAGCTTGACTGTTAAATATTTTGTTGATGTAGGTTGTTGATAATCAGTCTGTGTATGACTGTGTTAAAGTGTGTGAAATGAAAAAAATAAGAAAATTGAAATATATAAGAATTTTAAACGAGCCGTTTATGTTGCTTATGAACGAAGAATTGAATGATATCGATTTTAAATTTAAACTTAAAAAGAGGAAAAAGAATCAAATTATTCTAATGTTATTATGGTTTTGTGATGAAAATTGATATTCCACTTCAAAGAATATTATTTTTTTAAAGAAAATTATAATAAAATAAAATAAATATTTGTCAATATTTTCCGCTTGTTATCTTCTCTTTATTTTTTTAACAAGTACTCGTTTGTCTGTTGTTCACTTCACTTGTACTGCTCAATTTTGTTAAGAAAGTAATGTGAAATATGGAATATGTCAGTCATATGAAAAATAAATAAAAATATGAGAAATGAGGTTGACTCACTAGGCGAGAGACATTTTTATATTTATCTTAGGTTTAACGTCCTCAGTGTATGTTTTATTTATTTTTCAATTCAATTAACTTAATGCCTTGAAAAGACCGGAATGATCAAGGTGAACATGGGTGACTTGAAAATTACGCTGAAATGTTCACTGGGATTTTTTTAATTATTTTTTAAGGTTAAAGGTCCGTATTTGAATTCCATAAAGTTCAAAATTGTGATATGATATCAAAAAAAAAAGAAAATATTTGAGATTTGAGCTCCATTAAAAAGGATTTGAAGTCAAAATATAAAAACCCAGGTCACATTTCATGGCATCTGTCATATCACTTAAAAGAAAATGTACTTTCACTTTAAAGTTCGTTCAATAAATTTGTTATATTAAAGTGTATTTTGTATTTGCAAACAATGCGAGAAAAAAAATTGTCAATAAAATATGTGGATTTGTTTGTTTATCCACCTTTCAATAAAAAATGAAAAATATAAAATATCATATTCTTATCTTTTTTTCTGTTGGTTTATTGGTAAGACTCATACCAAATTTTTTTGTATCCAAGTTTATTTTTTCTCATTTTCTTTGTTTCTGATTTATTTGAATATTTTTTTCCATTCAAATAAATATTGCTTGTTATTGATCCCATGATGTAGCACACATTCAATAAAATAAACGTACCTTTTTCTCATATTTTTTTTTCTTTACAGATACAGCGCAAAAACAATACGTTACATATCATAGAAAAAAAAAATAACACAAGGAACTTACATGTCATCATCATATCCCCCTCTTATTGTTGTTGATCTAAGTAAAAAGTAATAAAAAAATTGTAAAATATTTTTTTTTGCCATAACACAACCTGTCGCATCATATCACATCACTTTGGTGGCTTGTTAAAACGGAAATTCAATTGGATGTTTTTTTGTTGTTGTCTATCTGGAATTTAATAATAAAAAAAATCACGCAACACGAGTTTGCAAATAAAATTTGATTGAAAAAAAGATTGACATTCGCTAAGGAAAAAATATAAATAAATTATAAAACACCTGTGGCAATAAAAAATAAAATTTAAGAATAAAATGAAAACCACACAAAATATGAGTCAAAGCAACATTCTTTCATTAGCTGCACTGGTTTTTGCCATGCTTTGTATAATTTCGATGCAAAGTGGTGTTGTCGTTGCAGATGATAACCACAACATAAATCGATTATTAAACAATCAAGTGATTGTTAGTCGACAGATAATGTGTGTTTTGGAGAAAAGCCCATGTGATCAATTAGGACGTCAACTAAAAGGTAATTAAAATGCTTTAATTGTACTTTAATTTTATCTGATAAATATTCAATATGTATGCTTTTAATGTACAAAGTCATGTTAAATGAATGATAATAACATGATGACACTCATTAAAATAACATTAGAAATTGTGTGGTTTAGTATGAATGGAGTGATGATGTCTCTAATTTCAAAGATGCAAGATTGTAGTGCAATTTAATAGTAATTAAGAAGAAATAATTTATTGATGTTGACATCACGTTACATTGCAAGACGTCGCTTTGAGGTATCTGAGACATTGTGGGTTGTTTGAGGAGCGTTTTCAGTTATAAACTTTCCAAATTCATGTCATTGAACTCGTGACTATTCCATAAAAACTTAACTTTATCTGGTATGTCTCTCAATTTAACATATCACATTATTTTAATAATTTAAAACATTCTTTGAATACTTTTTACCCTTTTTCATTCAATAAAATTTATCAAAAGAAAATCATATTTTCATATAATACTTCTACCTTAATAGAACTAATGAAGAGAAGTCAATTTATTGTCGTTTCACTTATTCAAATTTTCTTATCTCACACACACTATCTTTGAAATGGTTATTGCGGAGAAAATTACTACATTTAAAATATTATTATTATTATTATTATTATGATCGTCGTTATGAAAGGTAGCTAAATTTTCATGTTTATGTATTGAGTGTTTAGGAAAACATCGCTTTAAGCAATTTAGCATAATGAAGAGCACACATCATAACAATTTAAGTTTATCTTTCATATGAAATTTTATTATCTTAACCCTCAATGGATCGGTAATGGTATGAAATGTGATTTGATTTTGTTCGTTTCATTTCTGAATCTAATGAAAATTCGATTGCGATATTAATTTTCATTCAAAAATATTTCAAACAACTTTATTATTATTGTTTACATGATAAATATTTGCTTATAAATTGCCCGTATACACGCTTAATTTCACCTCAAACATCATATATCATCATCATTCCACGTGTAGAAACAGTGAAATTGTATATCAGAATTTGATATCACGAAAATGTATTTGATGATTCAATCACGTGTGAGTCCATGTATCAAAAAAACCCATAAAATTCTTTATATATGAAAAAAAATTTTTTGTTAAATAACGTTCTTTAATCCTGGTTGGGGCTCCTTTTATATAGTAATTCACCTTTTATTGGATTTGCTTTCATTTTATGCATTAAATGTAGGAAAAAAACGTAAGCAGGATATTATAAGATGGAAAATAAGGGTAAAAATGATTTAAAATAATCGCTTTAAGATAACAATGAAAAAAAAAAATTTTTGAAAAAAACTCGACCTTTTCTAACTTTATTTTCAACTCACATAACAAAAAATTAAACGGTTTACTTTACTTTTCTTCCATTTTTTTATTGTTTGATTAAAAAGAAACTGGGATTTTATTTCGACAATCAACTGCAATAAAACTGACAATAAAATAATTTTACAATTTTACCCTCTGATTCTTTTTTTTTTGAGAAGTAGGACATAAATCTAATAAAAAAAATAAACTCAAATAAAAATCAGGGTTAGCAGATTCAAGTTTAATGCTAAATTTTTTTCCGAAAAATTGATTTCATGAAAAAAAATCGATAAAATAAAAAGTTTTTGAATCAAAAATGATAAATTAAATATGAAATGAAATCGGATTCAGATTCGGTGAAATCTCTTTCGTAATCTTATGAAAAATGAAAAACAGAGAATCAAACTAAAGAATATTCGATTAAATGTATTTTTTTGTACTTCTTGTATTATTGATGATCATAAAATGTACTTTTGACAGTGTTGAAGGTCAATTTTATTGAGAAATTTCATTTAAAATGAATGTTCTTTTATTCATAGAACTGAAAAAAATATTAAAATATACGATATTGTTTTAGACATTGACAGAAATTTAGCAAAACCTGGTTTAATTGACATTTAAAGCCCTTAAAAACGTAAAAGTAAAACATTTGATATGAAAGGACGCAGTTTCTTATGTCAGATTAATTGTCAAAGTACTCTGAGTATCAACAGTTAATTTTGTATAGAAATGTCAAACTGTCATTCTTATATTGATCTTTGTTTCTATAGAATATATGGGAATTTCTAAAAAGAAAAATGACAGTTCAAATTCAATTTTTGACGTTTTTCAAATTTTCTTTATAACCGTGACTGTCAAAAAAATACTTGACCGGGTAAAATTTGACAGACAACTGACATTTGTATATACGTACAAGATTTTTTGACATTTCCGTGAGTGTATATATACAAAACGAGCTGTCAAATTTAATCTGCTTATCCTCTAAGGGAGTAAGGAGTAAGTAGATAAAACTGTCAAACCTTCACTAGCCTAGTAAAGCAACCAATCAGGTAAAATTATGACAGATACTTGACATTTCTATACAGGTACATGATTTTTGAAGTTTTCGTAGAAGAATCTATACAGAAAACTTCAAATAGCATGTCATCAAAACTTATCATTAATTTACTTAAACTGTCAAAAAAATCCATTAACAGTTACTTGAATTGACATTTCCCTTTAAATCTCATAAAACAACCGTTACTTAATATTACTTTATAAAATAAGAAAACAGATACCATTTCATCTGATATTATTCAACATTTTATTTATTTTGATTCTAAGAAATCTGAAAATGATAATGTTATTAAGAGAAATTTCATCTTATTGTATTTTATTTATATTTTATTACAGTAGTGCAACAATGCTAACAGTTTAATTCTCAGAAGACTTTAAGAAAAATTTTCAAACGAAATATCAGATTTCATTTTTATTTGATATTAAATTTTATATTTGTATTTTATGTAGTTTTAGTGCAGATCTGCACATTAAATAATATTTAAGACAGAATTTAAATTCAATTTAATATTCTTCAGATGATGTAACAAGGTTTTCAACTTATCTTCTTGCTTGCTATCACCTGTTAATATTCTGTGGTTGTTTTTCCTCACATTATTACTTTTTCATATTTATTTAACTTTTTATTAAACTTTTTCTAACACAGAAGGTGCAAAAAGTGTCAGAACTCATTTATATTCTGCACAAGTGTTGCAACTTTTCACATTTTTTTTTATCCTTAAACAATAAAGCATTTAATGAAATTTAATTTATTTTTTTATACTAACATTTAATTAAATTCAGTTTAATCATTGAATTGAATCCTGGGAATTTTTTTGCGTTTTCCTAGAAATGTGTTTTCATTGAAATATTTTTGCTATTATGTGGGTGACCAGTGATTAAAACTTTCTGTGATGATGTAAAAAAAAACATTATTTTTTTGCCTTAATCTACCCTTATTTTTTGATACTTTCCATGAATAGCAGCAGCAAAATAGAACTTCTTTATTATTATTTTGATTTTCATTATTAAATAAAACCCACATAAAAATTCATGACATTCATCCACCAACAAAAAAAAACAACATGACAAAAGAAGAAATATCAACTTTTTAGTGCATTTCGTAAGAAAAAATGCACTATTACAGACGGTTTGTCCGCCGTCACTCCGTAAGTCTGTAGGTCTGTAGGTCTGTAGGTCTGTAAGTCTGTAAGTCTGACCACTGATCGCTATCCATAACTCCGGAATGGTCCATCGGAGCGAGGTCGGGTTTTTTTTATTAGTTAGAGGAATTCTTAAGGATGAATTTAAACTCATTAATTTTGAGATCGGGCTCATGTGTTGGGCTCTAGAGCCTCCAAAGCCTGAAAAATCGTTAAAAACGGTTAAAAATTTATAAAAAATGATAATTTGTTTTGTTGGATGGAGAAGATTACTAAGATGAACTTAAACTCATTAGCACTGAGATAAGGCTCAGGGATTGGGCTCAGAAATTGGGCTCAGGAATTAGCCTCTAGAGCCTGAAAATAGTTAAAAGCCCAAAATGTCCGATTTTTTCAAATATTTTTTTTTAAATTTTCAAAAAAGCGAAAGTTTTTCAAAATGGCGCAAAATTTTCAAAATGACCGTTATTTTCAAATTGACCGTTATTTTCAAATTGGCCGTTATTTTCAAAATGTCGGTTTATTTCAAAATTAATGATATTCAATCAAACGAGTCCCATAGAAATGCACTTTTCTAAACCGCCCAGTGGTTAGAATTTTCCCATTTTTTTCTTTTTTACTTAAAGCCTCATTATTATTTAAATGTAATACTATTATAATAAACATAAATTCAATTTTTATACACATTTAAGGTAACATAACATCATTATGATTATTTTTATTATTATTTATTCGTATATGTTGTTATCATAATAAATATTGTCCTTTGTGAAATAAAAACTGAATATAACTTTTATGGGAATTTATTGTAAAAACTCAGGTGGAACATGATAAAATTGCTGGAAGACATATGAACATATTTGAACATAAAAAAATTATGAAAACACTGTTTATATTAAAATGAAAACGATCTGTATTAAATTTAAAATTGTAATCATGGAATACCGGAAATTTTTGAAGCGAAATCGCCTTGAAAGGGTTTAATTGCATTTTAATGTGAAATGAGACTCCTAATTCCGCGAAATTTAATTTCAGGTCACTCGTGAACGTGTCTCATAACACTATACAACAAATACGCGAAACCTGAGCCTCTGAGCCGAGGCTTTGACTGCCGTCACTTATGACATAAATTAGGTTCCTGAGTTAGCTCTTAAGGTCAAACGCTCAGGAAAGCAGTCAAAGCCTCGGCTCAGAAGCTCAGGTTTCGCAAATTAGTTGGATAGTGGAAACTTTCGAAAAAATTCAAATTCACCATACAAAATTCACTTATCTTTTCAATGTGCCAAATAAAATACCGACTAAACAAAATTTAATAAAATCGATTTTACTTTATTTTATTTTCCATTTTTACTGTAATTGATATCATTATTATCTTGTATTGTATTGTAAACAGTCTTGTATAATAAAATTTGTTTTTCCTTTTATATTATGTTTTGTCTATTACTTTCAGTGTATTCTTCTAATATTATAAAATAAAACAACGCTCCTAATGATTGGTTTATGCCAATAGCATACTTAAATTACCATAAAAATCGTTAAAGTTACTTTATTTATGTACTTAAATGGTATTTTTTTCTCCAATTTAAGACGAATTTAATATTTCTTTTGTATAATTTTCTTTTTCTACTAAATTGTAATGTAGTTCGATAGTATTTTGTGTATTACGGTTACTATAATTTTTTTACGTCAAATTTTACTCAGAATATTTTGATCAGAAATTCTTTTTTTATAATATTTAAACAAAAATTGTAGCAGATGGAAAAAATTCTTGTTATTTAATTTGTCTCGTCTTGAAAATAATAAGAAACATTAAATTACGTTTTACATTGAAATTTTTTTACTGTTTTATCATGCAATTTAATTCAAATATCGAAGCGCTCTTATTTGTGTATTAACTTTTATTTATTTGCGTTTCATTGAAATTTCATTCGAAATTAAATTTTCAATAAAAAATTCACTCATGGAAAAATTGTGTGAATAATTTCAACACAAATAAGCTTATCACACGTTCATATAAAATAAAATCATGTTAAAAAGTGTTACATATGAACAATAAAAAAGAGTACTTTATAAACAAACAAATAAACATATTACAGTTGTAAGCTGTTTTTTTAACAATTGTGCATTATATGAGAGATTGTGAGATTGAAATTTTTTTTATGATAAAAAAAACAAGTACACTTGAATTAAAAATATGTTGTGGGGCTTTGTGATAAAATAAAATAGGGAAAACTTTTATGGCTGTTTCAAAGATTTAAGTTGATATATTTTTGATTAGTTCATGCGGTTAAGTGGTTTACTTCTAAGCAATTAATTGAAAACAGAGTAGAGAATGATTTAAAACCGAGAGAAAAAAATGAGATTTAATATGAGGCTCTTTGAAATGTCAATTTAAATTTGTATTACAGTTTAGTTTAAAATTTCACCGCATTTTATGTGTAACGCTCTCACTTTTTAATAATAAAAAACTCGACATTGATGAACTTTGTGGATGTCCATCGCATATGAACTCTTTTTTTTGTGACATGTATCAAGTTACATGTCTTTTTTACATTGAACAATGTACAACAAAACACAAACAAGAGAAAAAGTAATCATACAAGGAAACTTTGTTGACTTTATAAGTTGTTTTTCCTCCTTGAATAATGTAACATAAAGATAAGAAGAGCATAAAAAATGAAACCACTAAAGAATAACGATATGAGTGCTCTCATTATAAGAAGTATCTTAGGAGAAAGTGCCATTGTGACAACAAAAAACAAAGACTTATTACAATCATAAGTGAAATCTCTTCATACTGTTTTTCTGAGCAGTATATTAGTTCTCTTACTTTCATCATAATTATTACCATGTTAAGTGTTTTCTTTTCAAATATTTTAAAAGCAAATAAAAAATTATGATAAGAGCCAGCGCCCTGTGTGAATTTAAAAGGAAATTTATGGCCATGTACAATAAAAATCTAGACAATGAGTCACCACATAAAAATTTAATGACTTCTTGACACACAATGCACAAATTTAAATATTTTTTTTTTTAATTTTCCTTTACAGCCGCATTACCGGAAGTAATTCTCCGTAATTGTAGAAATTGTTCACCACAACAAGCCCAAAATGCACAAAAGTTAACGAATTTCTTGCAAACACGCTATCCTGATGTCTGGGCAATGTTAATACGCAAATATCGTGGTGTGTAAATCAAATAACACAAACACGTGGCCATGATGCACCATGAAAAAAAACCATTTGATGTTACTTGCTATAAAAGTAAAACAAGGAAAAAATTTGAATTAATTATGATATAATTGGAATCAAAATTAAATTTAACATTAAATTAAATTAAACCTAAAAAAAAAACATAACTCAATGTAGTTTTATTTTCCTTATAACAACGCCATAAAATGAAAGAGGATTAAGATGAGTATACAGATGATGAAAATAAAAAAAAATGTAACAAAAGAATGTTTTAATCTAAATTCCTTGAAGGTATTTTTTTAGTAGAATAGTGTCATATTGTATTTCATGGCATTTTGTGGTAATCATTGTTGGTCTCTATTGTTTTTGCTTTACTTTTGAAGGTTTTTCCCGGAATTTAATTAAAATAATGTAAAAATTCAACAAAAATTATGTCCTCCGGTAAGTATTTTTCATCTTACATCAGAGATTGTCTTATTTCAATGAATCTTCATAAAAAAAATGTCGCATTAAAGTCAAATTTTTGCATAATCTCATTTTAACATCACTTTAACACAAAGAAGAAAAAATATCAAGAAATAATTCAACGAGAAATGTAACATCTGTTATTTCCTTTTATTTCCACCTACTTAACATCACTTAACTTCTCAAAACAAATATGATAAATAATAGTTATCTTTCATTTATCCTTTTTTCCTTTTCTAAGCTTTGTATATCATTGATTTAATTCAAATTACAGTGGATGTTGCGCTAAATAAACAAAATACTCACGAATCAGAGATTGAAATACACCTTATAAAAAAATCAAGAGAGAGGGAGGGTAATCTTTCAACTCGATTCTTAACACGACTTTTAGATATACTCGTTTTTTTTTAATTTTTTGTATTTATGTCACGTTTCTTCTTTTTATTTCGGTTTGCTTTGAGAATGTAGACAAAAAAAATTCATATTCGATTATTGCCTCAAAAGATTGCTTTACTATTTGTTCTCTTTTGTTAGATAAGATCTTTTGTTTGTTTTTTGAAAGTTATGTAAAAGGAAGGGAATATTTAATAAAAATTTTAAAAAAAATAATATGAAGAAATCTACTCGAAACGCATATTTGATCATGATTAAATTTAATCTCATTCTCACTCTCTCACTACTTCGTATCTCGATCTTTTTTGATCGGTTGGCATAAGGTGCTTTGTCTTGAACACCACTAAGGCTTAGTTTAAAAACTGTTATGCAATCAAGGGTTAAAATAAAAAAGAACAGAACGTTTAAAAAAGAACAAAAACACATTTTTTTTCTTCTTCATTGTTCCTTTTTTGAAATTTAATCATTATTATTATTAAGGTTGCTGTTAATTTTTTTTCTTCTATTTTAATGAATAAATTAACAAAATATAACGTGATACATGGAATCATGAATGAGAAGTCAGTTGAATTATTAAGTTCTTACCTCCCTTAGCAAAGTTGTCTTTGAATGTAAAAGTCATGTTCTTGGTGTTAATGTCATAATATGGAGACAAATTTCTACTAACAATTTTATGATTGATGCATTTACTTCATTTTATATGGTTATAATTTATTTATAACATGAAAACATATTTTTGCACTTTATTTGACAAGATATTTGATACAGTCCTTATAATATTAAGGTAAAGCAAAATGATAGACTTGGATTTGAGTCACTCAGTCATTTTGACTCAAGAGATCCAATGTGCAAATGCTGCTCTGAGCAGGAGGAGGCTGCTGCACATCTGCTTTGTGTATGTCCCAAGCATGCCAGATTGCGTGGTATCACGCTGGGTGAGTATTGATTCCATCATAAAAGTGAAGGTGTCTGTCCGGCTTAGCTTTCTGAGAAGGTGTGGTCACTTTTCCTTTAAATGCTGATTCTCTTTTGTGAAGTCCAACTTAGAAATCTGATTTGATTATTCTAAGTGAGAACAACCAGCATTTTTGCAAAAAAAAAAACAAAACGAGAAAATAAAGAGATTAGACTGTAAACCTTGCATAAGCCCACTTGAGTACATTTTATCCGTTATTAAAATAAAAGTAAAATAATAAAAACAAACAAACACAGAAAAAAAATATAGTAAAGAGAAGAGAAGCGCTCAAGTAATCTGCAGTATTATTAATTCAGGGATCAATAAATCACTTCAAATTGTTATCGCATGACACATTTTGAGATTGCATCACAAGGTTACATGAAATTTTTTTTGTATTAAATTTCCATTTCATTCCAACCATGTTTTGACAGACACTTTAATCCTCTGATCAGTTCTCAATTTATCGCACGTGTTTAATTTAAAACATTTTTAATCAAATCAGGATTTAAAATATTACAATTTTATGGTAAAACTTACATCAATTACGATCAATTTTTTTATATAAATCCAAATGAAACTCGTGCGTAATAAATACGGGCAAACATCAATGAATAACATAAAAACTTTTATTCATTGAAGAAAAAATTTAAATAATGATGGTTTTTCTTTTCTTTTATTCTTTTTGTTTTTTTTTTGTATTTTCATTTTTTTTTTATTTTAATACTAATGGCAAATAACTGTTTTATTTACTAATGTTATTATCCCATTTCATTTTGTACTGTGACTCGATTTGTATGCTATAAACTTTCACTTTTATCTGTGGAAAATGTGAGTGTGAGAACAAAAAAAAAGGAACATGAGAGCAGGAAAATAAAAGATTTAATAAATTTCAAAGTTTTGACACAGTTATAGTCAAAATGTTTAGTGAAAAAGTGTAGAAGAGCCCATTAAATATTTAATGTATGAGAATGCTGATTTGGTGCTGATAAAAGGATACAAGAAACATAAAAATTAATGTGAACACTTTTCCCATATTTTTTGTTCTTTTCTTGTATTTTGTCTCATATAAACAAAGTTGAAACGTTTTTCAATTCGAACAATAAATGTTTTTAAAGGAAATGCAAAGAAGGTTCTTTTAGGGGCTTAAAATGAGAGGAAGAGAAAGTTTCGTAAATAATATGCGATTTTGGGATCGCTTTGTACGGTCGGCTGTTCATTTCAATTGGTCCTATGGTGATCAGGAGTATGATATGAATTTGAAAAAAGAGATAGTTTAAGCTAAAAAGCCTCTGAAGAAGAAAGGTGAGATTTAATTTGAAAAGAGAGCAACGAAGCGAAATAAATTGAATTTCAAGGAACACATTTTGTCTTAAATTGAACATGGGTAAAATTTGTGTCTCTCATATTAAAAGTGATTCAATATAAAAAAAAAACCGGAGAGAGAGAGAGAGAGACTACGAGAGTCAAAAAGAGAGAATATTCTCTCTTCCCACTCAATTTTCAATGAAAATGTACTCACAAACCCCATTCATACCATGCATTTTCTCATTTTCCTATTTTTCTTCAATTTTTAGCAGAAAAAGAGACAAAAGAAAAATAAATGAAATGAAGTAAATATTTTAATATTCCATTGAGAGCATCCTCATATTTCCTTTTCACTTAATTCCATTCTTAAATTTGAACCTAATTTCTTCTATCATCAAGCTCTAAACTGAAATAAAGAATGAGAAAATAAATTTTCTATTTAGTATACACTTTTTTTTTGTTGTTACATTTTACTTTTATTATTCGTTTCATTCTCATATAATATAATACAAAATGTGATAAATGATATTAGTTCGGGTAAATTATTCATTGAATCGTGTTTCCTCATTTAATTTTTTTTTTCTTTTGAAAATTTAAATGAAATGAAAGATTATTTTTTGTTAACCCACATATTAAGTCTATAGTTAAATTTTTACAGAAAAATGAGAAATTTAAGTGTATCCAGGTAAATGTTGAAACAAAATAGATAAATAAATAAAAAAGGAAAAAAAATTCTTTTAAAAAAGATTTTTAAAAGATCGTTTAAAGTTTATTAGTTCACATGCAGGCAAAATTTAATTTCATTTCTGGTACACTGCACTTTAAAGACTTTTGAAAGGTAAATTTTCATAAGTATGTTATAAATCTTCTTTATTTGTTTTTCTTTATCACTTTTTATATGAAACTTTAGATAAGTTTTTTGTATTTGAAGCAAATATTTTAAAATATTGCACTTTTTTTAACAGAAAAAGTGTAGGAAATGAAATGCAAATACATAAGATAACGTTTTTCTTTACTTTTTCTCTGATGTTTAAAATTAAATTTAACTAATATGAGTTTTACCTGAATCAAGGCCTTGTAAAACTTGATTAAATTTAATTTCAATGGAAAATTTTTTCACATCCCTTTTGAACGCACAACCAGACTCAATTCCAGTGAATTTCTTAAGCAACTTTCCTGTTGATTTATGAAAAATCTTATTTTTCTTTCATGTTTTCAGGAAATTAACATCTCATTTCAAACAAAAGAAAAAGGAATAAATTTTCTCTAATTACTTTACCTCGTTATTTAAATAACTTTTTTTTTTGTACCGCTAAAATAGTAAACAATGGAAAACCTTTTTTTTTGTTTTTAATTGTTTTATTTTTTTTTTAAATAAATATTTATATAAATTACAGAAAAAAAATATGCCTTTTCCTTTCACACTTTCTTTTAACAATATATGAAGATACTTTTGAGGATGATTAAATTTAAAAAAAAAAATTTATTATAATAAAATATGAAATACAAATTGAGGAAAATAATTTTTTATAGCTCTTTGTAACATTTTTAGAGTAATTTTTCATTTGAAGATAATTTTAGAGATACTTAAAAAATATTATGATCTATTCAAAGCTTTAAATACTCCATTCAGAAAATTTTAATAGACAACAAATAGCCGACGTATATTGAAAATAAAAATAACATTCCTTGACAAACTCCAGGGGGTAGTCAGGTCGCCAAACGCCATATTTTCCAAATACCAAATTTGCCGAACAGCCAAATGTCAAATGCACAAAATGCCAAATGCGCCAAAAATGCCAAATGCGCCAAATTTGCCAAGCGCCAAACGACAATTAGGCCAAATGTGCCAAAGGCCAAATGCACCAAGTGCCAAAAACGCCAATTTTGCCAAATGTGAGTTTGCAAATTGCCAAATGCACCAAGCGCCAAAAATGCCAAATGCAAAATTCGCAAGATGCCAAATTTGCAAGATGCCAAATTCGCAAAAATGAAAACTGAAAGTGACCTGACAACCCCTTGACAAACTCCCACTCATACAGATACAAACACACACACGAACTCATATGTATACAAATTTCAATTCACATAATGAATGACAAGTATGAAAAATTGAAAACAAAAGGAAAAATAAAATGAAAAAGGAAATAAAGGTGCGACACAATGACAAACACACAAAGAAAAAAAATAATATTATTCAGTACTTGTGTGCTAAAAATAGGAAATATGAATAATACATGAGCTGTTTTCAATAAAATTCCTTTTAAAAATATTAGTTCATAAAAAGGTGAGATGATGACTTACGGTTAAAATTATAATAATAATAATCATAATTTAATGCTCACTTTAATTCAATGCTCTCATACTTAAAGTATGATTAATTGTTTAATGGTAATTAAGGAGAATATTCCTAAAAGTGAATTAATAATACAAGAAAATTTAATTTCAATTTTCTTGCGCTTCATTGATTTTCATCGCATTTTCTTATTTTGAAATTGTCTTATTTCCTTTTGAGATGTAATTTGAATATTGATGTGACATTCATAATTTAAAGGAAAGAAATTGTATATAATTTTTTTTTTTTATTTCAGCGAAATGTAAAAAAAAGCAGACACAAATTTAAATATTTTTTTTTCTTTCTCTTATGGGGCATCGACCTCAATAAAGTGATGAAAAAAAATATGATAAATCGAGAAAAGGTATGACATGACTTTATAATTTAAATGGAAGATCTGAGATAAGGTGAGTAAATAAATAAAAAAAAATTTCGTCTCAGATTTGATTGTGAAAAATCAATATTCTGCAATGTTTAAAAATATTTTCTTCTTCCAATACTCGGAATTAATGAAAGGACGTCGATACAAAAAAGTGACTTTAATATGAACAAGAAATGAATTTTTAATTAAAAAAAGAAATTCCATTAGCTGTCCTTTTTTCGTGCCATATTGTATTTATTATAAATTTTATTGTCCTCTGAGTCGTGAATTTGAAGAATTTTTGTATCATAATTGAAATTGACTTTTTTTTGTGTATTTTATGAAACATCATTTTAAACTAAGTGAGTGAGTGCATTTCAGAATTTGAACTTGATCCTTCAATTGAAAAAAAAATTGACATGGTAATTTTTAATATTTTTCTATCCATCACTGAGATTTGAATGATATACAGTGATCTGGCCTCAAAGAGAACGATTTACGTGACATGTAACATTAAAATGAATAAAAATTATGACAAACATTAAATTGAACATAGTGATCCATTTCAACGAAATTTATGATTTACTGAAACAAAAAGGAAATTAAACATTTAAAATAAAAACAAAAAATTATTGAAATTCATTAACAGGAAAACTCCCTGCTAAGAATTCATCAATTTATTTTTTATATTCACATTGATTTTTAATGGCAGAAAAACGTTAAAATATTTCAATTAAAATGAAAACAAAAAATCATTTGATATCCCACCATAATAAAAAGATATCCTTATTGTTGTATCGTTTTCAATTTAATACCATTTTAATATGTTTTTTTCCATAATTTTTTTTATTGTAATTATTCATGGAATAAAAGGAGGTTTCAATATTTAATATCAAAATTTGCATCAAAAAACAAAAATTAAATTTTCATAAAATTAACCTTAAAAATTATTTATCTCTTCATTTTGTTGCTAGACTTCATTTTGAAAAATCATCTTAGATACAGACAAAGGTGAAATTAATCTTTTTTTTAATACCATTTTATTATTTTTTTTTATTACCTTTTAAAAATTTTATTCCCCATAATTTTTCTTTAAATAGAATGATAACCACCATTATTTTATTTCATAAATTTTCCGTTTTACTTAAAAATCCAATTTCAAAGTAAGAGTAAGCCGTAAAAGTTGCGTAATTGCTCTAACCTTCATATTAAATTCTAGTAAATCCACATTAAAACCACAAAAATTAGTATTGGGTAAGTTTTCCTCTTTATATCTGTTATTTTTTTAACTATTTCATGTTCTTTTCATTTTTTTTCTTGTGAATGTAATTAAATCTGGGCAAATGTTTTCTTTGAATTGTATTTATCATTGTGGAAATCAGAAACCACTGTAATTTTATGCGTATTGTATGGCACTAAAAGAAGATTTTGTGGTTTCATTTTAACAGAGAGATAAAAATCATGCTTGAATGCGCAAGTAAAAAAAGGGTTGAATAGGGTTTAGGATTTGATATGATATGAGAGATAAGAAAAAAATGAGACAAGTAGAGTTGCTGAGAAAAAAGGGGATTGTACGGTGCAGTGGTAAGCGTGTTGGACTATCAATCTTAAGGTTGACAGATCGATTCTCGCTCCGGCCATTAAACTTTACAATCTCAAATGTCCTTTTTTGCGGCAACTCAATTTGAGTTAAAGGCTAGATAAAGGTGACGACAGCTTGAATTGACAATTCAAAGCTAAAACCTTCGGATGATGATAGCGGGTATGCACAATGGACCCGACTGATGGCCTGAGTGTAGGCTTAGTAGCCGTCCTACAAATCTGATGTGATATAATACCAAGAAATAATATCACTTTTTCTGGAATGGGAGGCCCAGAAAGCTTTTTTCGTGTATTGTGGGTCAAGCGAGCCTACTTTAAGGTTAAAAGATTAAAGCGTTTTTCAATATTTTGTAGGTATGTATGTTCACTCATCAATTTGCTGCCATAGACTTTTCGGGTCATATGAAGCCAATGGGAAAGATCATGCCAATTGAGTTTCTTGAGAAAATTTACTTGAACTAAGCCAGGTCAGAATCTTGCCGTGGGTCAGGGTAAAAAACAATTTCCGCTCACTTTAGGATTTAAGTCAAAAAGACTTTTGGTAACATCAGGTTAATGCACTTTACAATTTCATGCTCATTTTGTCATGTTTTTCTCTAATCTCATTAAATACTATCATCAATTTCGACAAAATGATACAACAACAAAATCCGAATAAACTTGTAACTCTTGAGGCAATTTTTTACTAATGCAAAACAAAATGAAAAGTCACGTTCATTTGAATTGCTCATTTAAACCACATTTTGTTTTGTCCTTACTTGTAGTTTTTCTCTCATTTCATCAACTTCTTCTTCGTCATTTTACATTGAACCAACGATGTCTCATCATTAAATTGATAAAATTTAAATTTCTTATGCATTTTCTTGTATGAGGATAAAATGGTTTAAGTTAAAATTGTATTTTGAATTTGTCTTATTATGTTAGATAAACAAAAATTAATAGTACATCAGTGGTCGTTCATGTGTTGTATTTAAACAGAAAACACGTAAAATATTAATGAACTTTGTTAAAATCATAGTAATAAAATTAAATTATAAACTTTTTCTTATAATATAAACATAAAAATATAATAATATTCAATTAAGAAGTTTTTGATTAGGTACTTTTTTTTTGTTGATGATTTTTTTCAATGTTATTATAATGATGATAAAAAGTGAAGACAACACCACACGACAATGGTTAGTATAATGTTGAAACGTGCTTGCTTTTCTCCTGATTTAATATTAAATGAAAAAGTTTGTCTTTTTAACTGCAGAGATTTTTTTTTGTGTTTACAGTTCATATTCAATTAGTGAAATGAAAAATTATACTGACAAGGGATTATTAAGATTTGATTAAAGTAAGACGTTGCACACACAAAAATAATAATTAAGGTAAGCCAGGTGTGTTTTTTTTTCAATTAAATTAATTAAGTTATCATCTATTTTATTATTATTTAATATTTTAAATTCCATTTATCTAAGAAATTTTGCACAAAATTCACACACTTTTCGGTATCTTCATCATTTTCACACCTCACTTCATGCACAATGTCACGATTAAATCTTGAGCGTGCTTCGTCCAAGGCTAACTGAAAGATTTCCATTTCAACAAATTGTTGAATTTTCCTCGAACTGTAGCCTTTATGTTCGAGCCGCTTAAAAATCACATTTGTATCACATTTTACCACTAGGACGAGTTGAAACCAGCGAGCTGGAAAGTATTCAGCACTATGATATTCAACGATGTTGCCTCCGGTTTGCACAATAGGACTTAAATATGATATCAATTTCTTTTCATCTAGAATTGGCATGTCAAGATTTTCATTGTATCCGTCGAGAAAATTGTGTTTTTGAACTATATCGGCAACATCTTGATGTTTCAATGTAAATTCATCGGCAAGAATTTTAGAGAGATGTGATTTTCCGGAACCGGGAGTCCCTGTAAAGAAAGTAAATTTTAAATATCATCGTATGAGTAATTTTTTAAAATGAATAACCTTATTTTATAAATTTACACTGAAATTCCCATTAAAATTTCACAGAAAACAAAAGTAATCAACTTACCTGTCACTAAAATATTTGGCATTGCTGTAAATGGCATCTTTTTCGTTTAAATTCTTATTAATAAATATCCAATATGTCTCAATGAATCTTCGTCAAAAATGATGAAATATTCCCACTAAAAGATAAGGAAAAAAAATTCGTTTAAAACTAGGCCAATTTAATCACATCTAAACACTTGACAACTTTGAACAAGACTAGACCATACTCGAACAGTAACGAACGTCAAATTTTAATTCATTTTCTGTTTCACACTTTTCTTATCACTTGAATAAAAAAATTCTTATCACACCTATGTTAATATCAAATAAAAATACAAATGTATACAAAAGTGTGTTCTTGTTTATCGTATGAACGTAAAACACCTTTTATTATATTTTTTTATCAATTTATTCGTTTTTTTTATGTATCTTGTATCAGTATTGTTTTAGTCGCGACCGTGAAAAAAAGCAAAAACACAAAATTAGTGCAAAAAATTTTGTGAATTAAAAGACAAATATTATAAAAAAGAGGAATACGTTAAATAAATAAGCAAATATTTTTATTTTACTTCAGGAATAAACAAAATAAAAGAAATTATTATCATAATAAAAGTGATTCAGAGCTTTATTCAAACAATTTAACGTATTTTTAGAATTTCACGTTTTACTTCTGAATTGAAACAGTTAAAACAGATAAGGAGGAAAGGAACTGACACAAATATGCTTGTAAGAACAAATTAAAAGTTAAATTTTTGTTATGATTCAAAATTTACAAGGCGTCTCCACCATAAAATTTAAATTTAACAAGGCGTCTCCACCATAAAATTCTTTAATGTTAACACGATTTCACGTTTTAACACTTAAATCGATACAAAACTAATTAACATAATCAATCACACTGAAAAATCCCGCTATTATCAAAAATTATCAACATTCTATAAAATCATTATGAATTTCGCAAATGAATCATCAAAGAGATAATGATGTGCAATTTTATTTGATAATCAATTATTTTATGATGCAAAATTCATAAAATTACAATAAAAATTCTTTGAACTTCAATTTTATAGTATGATAATATGACAATCACTCAAAGTCATCATCAATATTAATAAAATGATGTGTAATACTCGAATTTTTGATAAGATACCAAAAAAATTTAATCTTTTCTCAGTTTTTAAATACAATGATCAAAATTTGAATCATTGACCTTGGAGATGTACGACAAAAAAAAAATACTTGTAACTTATTGTGTTCTTTTAAATTGGTGATATTTTGCACTTTCAATTATTGAAATGTTATCATTTTTTTGTTATCAATACAAAGAAATAAAAAGCGTTTGATAAAATTTGGTTGTCAATGAATGAATATTAATACTAATATAAATGTTAAATTGTGTGTCAATATAAAAGTAATTTTATGGAACTTCCGTATTTGATAGGCGCTTAGCAGGCAAATGCTCGATTATTTGAAATGATAACATTATCAACGACATTTTTAACAGTTTTATAATGATTAATTTTAAATATTTTATTCTTATTTCAGCTACACAATGGTGACTGGATCTGGATCCGGTCTGAAACTGATAACGACTATCCTGTCATTTTTGCTGCTCAAATAATGCATATTGATCGTAAAGGACTCATGTTAGTGAAGGATGATGATAAAAAAGAACATTGGATTAAGCAAAACATGGTCATCAAACCCTTGCATCAAAGTTCATTGAATACCGTTGATGACATGATCACCCTTGGAGATTTAGATGACTTTAGTATTTTAAGGAACTTACATTTGCGTTACCAAATGAAGAAAATTTATGTAAGAAATTTATTTCAATTTCTTAAATTTCAATTAAAATTTCATTTCATTTCATTTCAACAGACATACACAAGTTCAATGTTAATCGCCATAAATCCATATGAAGCACTGCCAATTTACACGCCGCAATTTATCAGACACTATCGCAACAAGAGTTTACATGACGAGCCTCCACACATTTTTGCCTTGGGCAATCTAGCGTACAATCAAATGCGAAATTCAAATAAAAATCAATCAATTGTTATCAGTGGTGAATCTGGTGCTGGCAAAACTGAGAGTACAAAATTGATTTTGCAGTATTTGGCTTCGATTAGTGGAAAAAATTCTTGGATTGAACAGCAAGTTATCGATGCAAATCCAATTATGGAAGCTTTTGGTAACGCGAAAACCGTGCGAAATGACAATTCATCACGATTTGGGAAATATATTGAGATTTTCTTTAATGATAATGGAGCAATTGTTGGTGCTAATATTGACCAATATTTGCTGGAGAAATCACGAATTGTGAGTCAATCAAAAGGAGAACGAAATTATCACATATTTTATGCAATGTTAGCTGGATTGAGTGACACTGAGAAGAAAAATCTTCATTTGGGCGATGTTAAGGATTATTATTACTTGAAACAAGGTGAAAACGTTGAGAATGGGTCAAAAAATTGGAGGAAGTCCTTCCAAGAAATCACACTTGCAATGCAAACCCTCAATTTCCCGGTTGTTGTTACCCAAGAAATATTCAAACTATTAGCAGCGTTACTTCATCTTGGAAATCTGACTTTCAAGGCAACCATTGTCCAAAATATTGACGGTGTTGAGTTGAGTGACGTTGAATATCTCACCAAAATAGCTCGATTCTTGGGACTTCCAATTGATGAACTTGAATTTGCTCTCACGTACAAAACCATTTTTGTCCAAGGCGAAAAAGTGGTGATTCCAATATCAAAAGACCAAGCATTAGAAGGGCGTGATGCCTTTGTCAAAGCAATTTATGGAAAAATATTCTTATTTGTCATTGAAATGATCAATAAATCAACGTATCAAGAATTGAAACGCATTCAAAATACCAGATCTTTGGGTATTTTAGATATTTTTGGCTTTGAAAACTTTGAAAGTAACAGTTTTGAGCAACTTTGTATCAATTATGCCAATGAAAGTCTTCAACAATTCTTTGTCAAGCACATTTTCAAAATGGAACAACAAGAATATTCACGTGAACGAGTTCCATGGTCTCACATTGAATTCACGGATAATCAAGAAATCCTTGAACTAATTGGACAAAAATCTGTTAACATTTTCTCGCTAATTGATGAAGAGACAAAATTCCCCAAAGGCACAGACACCACAATGCTCTCTAAGCTTCACAAAACACATGGTACAAAAACGATTTATTTAAAGCCAAAATATGACAACGTGAATGCATTTGGAATTCAGCATTTTGCTGGACCCGTATTTTATGAGAGCAAAGGATTCCTGGAGAAAAATCGAGATTCATTCAGCATGGATTTGAAAGAAGTCATTTTTCAATCGTCAAATCCGTTACTTGTGACATTATTTGAAAATGATAGAAATTTTGATTCAAATAAAAAATCTTTGACTCTCTCAACACAATTCCGGAATTCATTGGATGAGTTGATGAAAACATTGGGAGCATGTCAACCGCTGTTCATACGATGCATTAAACCCAATGAATTCAAGGCAAATAATCTGTTTGACAAGGAATTGTGCTTGAAACAACTTCGATATTCGGGTGTCCTTGAAACAGCAAAAATACGAAAAGCAGGGTATGCGATAAGACATGAATATAAGGATTTTATTGCATTATATTCGTGTCTGTTAAGTTCCTCAAATTCAAAGAAAGCACGAGGAACTGAGAGATATAAATTGGTGTCAAAAACAATATGTGATGAAATTTTAAGTCAAGATGAGTTACCAATGAACGTTCAATTTGGAAGTACAAAAATTTTCTTAAAAGAAAGTTTCGATACTCGTTTGCGTAACATCCGAGAAGGACTTTACCTCAAAAGTGCCATCATCATTCAAAGAAATTTCAGAAGAATTATTTTCAAACGATGGCTTTTGAGACAAATATCAGCTGTAATTACAATTCAACGATGTTATCGTCGATACGCAGCAAAAAGACAATATCTTAAAATCCGCAGAGGTATTGAACGTCTTCAAGCCTTAATCAGATCCCGTGAAGCAGCACGTCAATATCGATTGTTACAACAAAAATTCATTCATTTGCAATCACATTGTCGTGGCTTCATAACACGCAAAAATTTGCATAAACGTGTTGCGATTCAACAAAACAAGTTAAAACTTGAGCTGATTATCCAACGACGCAAGGACGAAGTTGATTTGAAGCAAAATGGTGAGCAAAGGTGGCGTGAAAAGGCACAAGAAAAATATCTGGCCAGATTGAAAGTCCTAAAAACAAATGAAAAGAATGAAATTGAGAAGGAAAAAAAACGAGTTGAACATGACATGAAAATAATTGACGATGAATTTAGTTTCCTCAATATGATTGAAAATAGCATACCCGAGACAAAAAGTATCCAAAGTAATGACAGTTCGAATGATGAAAATTATATAAAATCATACAAAAGCCCGCCACAACCACAAAAGAAGGAGAGAACAATTAAAGTTAAGAAAATGATGACATTCTTCGAGGAACAGAGTAAAATCGTTAAAAAGTTTCCGCATAAATTTTTATCAAGACCTGTTAACACATACGATTCATCTAGATTATAAAATAAAATAAAAGACATGTATCAAAATGTATCATGTATTAAAATTTAAAATTAAAATTAACTATCAATTAAAAAAAAAATACAAAAGCAATTCAACACATCTTTGTATCATTCAAATATAGAAACACGAATATTTATCTCAAATTACAAGTCATTCAAATTATATTTTGTGTATGATTGTAGAAATAATAATTTATGCATCATTTGTCGTACATGAAACATCGCGTTTGAATTTTATTACACTACGAAAAGAGAAGATAAATTGAACTTTGGATTTTGGGTAGAAACATAATTCAACGCATGAAATCGAATTTTTTGTCTATGAATGTTTAATTCTCATTTTTAAATTTTTTGACCTAATTGGACCAAATCTTGGTACGTTCCTGGTACTGTGTGATTTCCCCATCTCAGAATTTTCATCCAAATAACGTGGTCAAAGTTCAATTTTCACCGTTATTTAGTATTTTTACCCACATGTTGAATAATTTTGATTTTATAGAATTGAATTAAAATTTCATGAATGAACCGAATTGTTTATATAAAAATAATCAAACCTATTAAAGTTTTTTTCTGGATGCAATTAAATTCAAAAATAATTAACTAATAATTAAAAAAAAATACACAAAATTATACACAATGTTAAAATTCAAAACATTTATCTTTCACTAAAAAATGTAAACTGACTTTTATATGTTGAGTACCCTGAAAAGTATCATTTAAAGAGACGATTTTTGAAACAAGTTTTTAAAAGATTATTTGAATTTAAAAATTATCTTATTGGAATACGTTAAATTTCTTTTCAAACTTGGGTCATTCAATTTTTTTTGAGCTTTTTTTGTGTAAGCTGTCCTTTAATGATGACCTGCTTTAAGGACAACGCCCTTAAGTTGAATTTGAAATAATAATTTTCATGGAAGCAGTTGACAAAAATTGTTATCTTAATCCTTTTTTTTTAATTTATTCAAATTTTCGTATACCTGAGTTTCAAAAAAAATTACAAAGCAATATATTACGTAATTTGTGTTCAAAATTCACTAAAAATACCTGACCCAAATGAGTCACTTCCTGACACATATTTGCCTCCATTTTAAATTTTATAAGTTTCCTTTTAAGACACCAAATTTTCTGTTTCAGTATCAATTCAATTGTTCAGATTAACAGAACTTAAGGAAAAAATATTAAAGATGACTGAGTTTAAAATAGCTTTAAAACGTAATTCGTTGCCAATGAACGATTATCTCCCATTACCGAATTTCAACGATCATCTTAATCCAATCCATCTTCATATTCCGATACCACAAGAATTAGCAATAAAATTTCAAGGAACCGCTAAATTAGTTGGAGATGCCTTTTTAATAGCAGGAGTTGCAGCATCAACTCTTCGCATTATAAGTGCTTATTGTGATAAGGAAAAATCCGTTACAAGAGAAGTGGCCAGTGAATCAATAGGATGGACTGGAAGTCTTATTGGCAGTTTTGCTGGAAGTAAAATTGGAGGATTAGTAGGAACATTTATCGCAGGCCCCATTGGAGCCGTAATAGGTTCGATTGGATTTGGATTTTATGGATCAATGTATGGACTGAGTACTGCTAAGAATTGTGATAAGAAAATCATGCAATACAACGACGCTAATTTGCAAAATGTTATTTAATTATGATAATAAAATTTATTTAGATTTTTAATTTAAACGTTCTTAATTTTCGTTAATTTTGTACCAATTAATACAAATTTCCCTGATATAAACAAAAAGTTGATAATCTTCTGTTCGATCATCACAGGTTTTGTCAATTTTTTGAATGTATTCCATCCAATTTTCGCTTCCTTTTCCTTTTTGTTCAATGATTCGATTCAATTCCAATTGAAATTCATCTCTCAAAATCATTTTTGAGAATTCAATCAATGTTGTCATACTACTACTTGGAACTAAATTCATGTTTTCACAACTAATTCCATACAAAACTTCATAAAAAGTCTTAACGGCACTTTTTGGTACTTTGACAGTCAATTTAGATAAAACTGTTAACGCAACAGCCAAAACTTGAACTTCAATTTGTTGAGGATCCTTATAACTCGTTTTATTCTCATCCACACATTTATACAGATTTGCAAGAGTTTCGATTATGGCGACGATTGTATCAAAATGCCATGTCTCTGTTCGTTCAATGATTGCTTGGAACCACGTCAAAAAGCCACATTTAACAATCAAAACATCTGTTGCCAATGGAAGTTTTGTAATTGCTTTAAACACTCGCATTATACTGATATTTGTCTCAGAATCTGACAAGGGACTTCCATAAGCACACATGAGGATCTTAATAATTGGTGATTTGAAGAGTGACATAAAATCCTCCATTGTTTTGGTACCGTCAGCTAGAATTGTCAAAATAAATAATCGATGTTTTACATATTTAACTTCAGAATTGAAGAATAAATTGAAGAAATCTGGTACAGATGTGAAATCAAATACAGGCTTCACAACATAATAATTTGAAAGAGCATGATACAAGTCGTGCAATGCAACTGGCAGAATAGCGGCTGAGTGTCCAATGAACTGGGTGGCATATGAAATTGGTCGAGGAAGAGTTTTAGTTGAGGAATTAAGTTTACACAATGAATGAAGACCATTTTGGGTTGAATCGTACATACGCTGCCATAATTCTTTCCCCAAAAATCGTCTGAAAATTCAAAAAATTCAATTAAATTTTAATCGTTAATAATTTTTGACAAATACTTACTTTCCTCCATCTAAATGTGATCGACACCTGATCAGTGCTTGACCAACTGCCAGTCTCATATGCAGATCTTGACTTGAAAGTGCTGCAAATAAGAATGAAATGAGTCCCTTCTGTACTGCAATACTGGTCAAATCTACTTGTTCTGGTGCAAAAATGGTGCTTATCAAAGGTATCACAAATGCTGGATCATAAATTTCTGATAAATTTTCATCGGTATGGTAAATACTTGTGGGAAAATGTGTCTTCAACGACAATTTTTTGTCATTGACAATGAAATTTTGAATGAATTCCATTTCAATCAATTCAGATTTTTGTTTAGTGCTTATAATTGTCATAACTGGAACTTGTGACACCGCATCAAGTTTTCTCCATACAGGAAATTCCGTGAAACTTTTACGAATGAATTTTTCTTCAATTAAATTTAATGTCTCCAAATTTCCACTCTTCTTATTCAAATCTCCCTTTTCATCGTTTCCTCTTAATGAATGTCTCAAAATAGCAGCCTCTCCCCATAAAAATGGTCTGAATTTCGCGAGTGATATCTTTGATTGTTCATAAAGTTTTAAAAGTCCCAAAATGAATTGATCAGTTTTAGATAAAGAGGCTTGGTATGCTCCCAAATACACTGGAATATGTTTCTCTAGAGCTAATCCAGGTCCTTTTTTAATCAAAATGAATGTTAAATAGAATAAAGATTCTTTTAATGGAGAATCATGACTTCCAAGTGCAATATCAAAATAAGCTGGATGACTTGTAAATTGCTCAAAATGATCATGAAGTGCATCTGTGCTCGTTTGATCTTCATAAAAAATATCAAACAGGATTGAAAGCTGTCGTAAAATTGTGTCTCCTGTTGATGTTTTTGGACTTAAACCAGATTTGATGCTAGTTTTAACGAAAGTTGACCAATTACTTGAAGTTGTTATAACAGTTGGATCCCAATCGAATTGATGATCATCCAAAATTGAGAGCCATGACTCCAAAATATACGCTGATGATGTCACTACAATTGAATTTTCTGGATCTGGAATTTAAAATGAAAAATTTGTTAATTAGAGTAAATTATGCAATCTAAATCATTACTTACGATCTTTTTTAAGTGCAATGTTTGCTAAAGTCAGGTAATTATTGATAAAATTCACAAAAACTTCTCCTTTTCTTCCATTTTCATCTTCAGAATTGGCGATACTTGTCCATGCTTTCCAATAAATAGCTTGGACCAATTGAAATTGAACCAACTCAGCTTCATTGACTTTCAGGGCCTTATTTGCGAAATCAAGACATTCATTGATTGGCATACAAAAGTTAATTAATTGAATTGAGCTTAAAATATTTTCACGATAAATTGCGCCAACTTTTAACGGTTTTTCAATTGTTTTTATGATACCAGTTTTGTATTCTGTATAAACTTTTGCCAGCAATGATTTTTGTGATTCATTATTATCTATTAACTTCAGTTTGAATGCAGATCGTAAAAGGGGGTATGCTAATTCCTTTTTTGTATAAATTTCTTCCAAGAGTGTGGGGAAATTTTGATGTAAGCGATTATCGCGTTCAAAAATTAGCACTAAAAGTTTTGTAAGTGCCTTTGAAATTGTGATTGCTTCACTCGAGATGAGGCTTGACATGAAATTTTCATCTAAATCCATGATATTATGTGGAAATTCATTCAAGTAATCATATAAAATTTCTATCGCATCTTCACCGAATTCAATTTGTGTGATAATCTGACCAAGTTTTGACATCGTCTTATCTGGTAACGAAAATTTCTTTGATTCCGTTAGAGTTTTCAAACAAAATGTGATTAATTTTGTCATGAAAATCTTATCGTGTACTTTTTTCAACTTCATTTCTGTAACTTTTTGTATAATTTCGATTGAATCATTGCCTTTCATATCGAATGCCTCTAATGTTTTTATAAAAAATTCATATTCATCCTCATTTCTCGTATATTTACTTGTCAAAATCTCTTTAATTTCCATTACAATTTTTTTTCTAAAATGTTCCATGAATTTCCCGCAATCCGAGAACATTCCATTCAAGTCTTGAGCAAAATCTGCAATGAATTTCGAGGTTTCTTGGTTTCCGTTTAATGAAAATTGTGATAACATTTGATAATTTTCCACAAAAATATAACGTAAGAGCCAGTCACTGATTGATTGAATTCCACTTTTATCATCATTGATTTCCAATTCAACTCCTTTATGTTCGTGTGATTTGGTTTCCAAGTCATTCAGCGTCTGAATTAAATTTCGATAGTAAGCTGTACAAATAGTTCGATGTTCTGATGTGAAATTGTTTCTTTTACTGAGCTCAATTACACAGAAAATTATGACTTGGATCAGTTGTGTGATTTGTAAGGGACAGCTTTTGATTTCATCATTGTTGAAAAACTCATCATCAAGTTGATTTGTCGTTAAAATTGAATCAAAAAATTCTTGAACGAATGTTGGAATTTTTAATTTTGAATCTGATTGTTCAGAAAGAAGTGACATCGAATTTGATTTGTCAAGAAAAGTGTTGAAAAATGTTGACGTCGATAATTCGTTTGTAGTTACAACTGATGTTACAACGGTCTGAAAATGTAAAAATTTGAATAAAGAGAACGCCTGGTATTTTTTAAAAAATTTACTTACATGATCTGGTAAACCATAAAAAAGTCCTAGTGAAAGAAGGTCCAAAAACTTTTTGATTGGTTTCTGGGATGAGCTTTCTAATTTTTTATACTGCCTCAACATCCTTGGAAATGTAAGTGATATAATACCAGGATTCAAATTCATGCCCTCAGTATCTTGATTGATCACTTCTTCAACATCCATTTTATCAATTCTATCAAACAGGGCGTTCAATTCATTTTCATCCATTAATGAATGGTGGCTTTGTAAAATTTCTTCATCAGCATCATCATCCGTTGTTTCATTTCGAAGAATATCAATGATGAAATTGATAACATTCAGATGAGTTTTTGAAGGAATTTGTTTGAAAGCGAGAATGATCGCATTGATTTCAATTAAAGTCTCATCAAAGCAATTTGAAGCTAGAAGAATTTTCTGTAACAATTCCAGGGATTCATTTTGAAAGATTTGACTTTTTTCAGAGATACCCGTTGAAGTGAAAACTTTGATGAGTGTTTCGAAAACTGGTTGAAATAACTCAGATTTTTGTTGAAACACATCTGGTTCGAGGATTAACATTAATTTTACGATTTTTAAATTCACTTCAAGTTTTTCGTGAATATCTTCAGATTTTTGACCCAGTTTATCTGAATCCTCGTTATGAAAGTTATAAATTGGACTTAGGACGTTGATATAATTAACAATATCTTGACTTTTTTGTATGACACTTGGGACCATCTCATGCAGCAGAAGAATTATATCCAATGTTGAGTTTAACTGTTGACGAATTTCGCCTTGTTTTTGTTTGCCTGATTTTTTTATACTACTGTTCAAGGCATTGAGTAGGGCTTCAATACTTGGAAAATATGCAAAAATTTGATTAATTATGTTGAATTTGATTTTCCTTAAATCATAATCAAGGATGTCTTCCATTTGAGCGTATGTTGTGAGGAATAAACTACATTTCCGTAGCATGATTGATAAAAGTTTGATTAGCTGAATTCGAATATCGATAACATTTCCTTTTAACAATGAGTTCTCATCTAAATGTTGAAGAATGGCTTGTGAAATTGAAAAATTAAGAATATATTCGGAGACTTTTTTAGGATCCATGTGCTTCACACTTGATAAAATTGGTTTAGGATCAACATCTTGTATGAGATTTTGTGTGAAAAGAACACAATTAAACCAGGACTCATTCATTTTTGGTCTTATTCCGATTGCAATACGATCCATTAAGACTCTTATCAATTCGGGACATGCTTGGATGATAGCAAGCACAAGTTCAGACATTTCAGCATGGTTCCAAAAGAATTTCATGTGTCTCAGTGCCAACATTTGTGAAATATTTTTCTTATCTGTTTTGCCTAGCGCATTGAATGCGATACCATATTTCCTGGAACAGAGCAACGTCTTACAAAATTCATGTACAATTTCAGCAGCTTCCTTTTGTTGCTCCTCTGACACAAGTTTATCTTTATGATGAATTAAGAATTGTGGTCCTTTATATTTATTGTAAACGTTAATAAGGCAATTTATGCTTTCCTCATTAAATGCACGCTTTTTCTGGGTTTTCAATATCCCAGGTCGTTCTAATACCTGTTCTTTGAGTGTTGTGACAATTACAGCTAGATCTCTGATATCATCATACACAAGACCTTTCATGAGACCCAACATCAAATATTCTCTTTGTAGCAGTTGATTCACCAATTGAATGTCTGTCTCAATTAAAAATGATAAAATGAATTGAATATAAGATTTGCGAATATTATCCTCAAGATTCTCTTCAGTCAATGTAAATCCTTTGAAAAGTGTCTCTTCCAAAGTTTTTTCACCCACATAATTATCCATTATTCTCATAGTAACAACGCCAAACTGTGAAGAACTCAAGACAACTGCACCAGTTAAGAGTTTCAATGCACTGCTTTTGTGATTTTGGTTGTCAGATGAAAGTAATTTGATTAAAATACTCTTGTTACTATTCAAAAGGAAGGCAATACCAGCTTGTGCTCCATGTAAATGCTCAGGACTGTTCACAACTTCCAATAAAATTACAGAAAGAGCATCAATTACATGTGAAATATGGAAAATATTGTTTTGATCGAGACGTAAAAGTGCTTCAACAATTTCAAGGACAGTTCCTTTACTTGACAAATATGTGTAAATCAATGTTGGATCCTCTGAAGCGATTCTTGTAAAACGTTTAATTTCTGTTAATTGAAATTAAATTGTTAAATCAAATTCAATTTTATTAAAACAGTACTCACCAAAAATGAAATCAGTTCCCTTCAAGGACTTCCTAAAAACTTTAACATCAAAAGGCTTCAATTTCTTGGGAGCTTTTTCAGATTTCTCATTTTGTTCAACATTTTCGACTTCCATCACTTCATCTTGATTTGTGTCTGGATCATTTTCTTCCCGACTCTCATCATTAATAGTGATAGTTTCACTTAATTTTCTCTTTTTTGTGTTTTGCATCTTGAGTTTCTAAATAAATTAATGTTTAAATTTAAGTTTAATTTCAATGCAAAATTCGTGTTTTTATTTTGATACTGAATATCAAAACACGTGGACTTGACAGTTATATGCGACTTTTTACTGCCGGTATTCAATTGAATGAAAAATTAGAAAAAAAAATTATGAATTTTAATTTATTTATTACTTTTCTTATATTTTTCAAGAAAATCTTTAACTAATTCAATACAATCTTTAACATTTTCTTCATTTTCACTTCGAACTTCATGGACAATCTCTGGTTTGTACGAATCTTGAGCCTCATCTAAAATCGTGCCAAATATCTCACACTGCATGTTTTGTTCAATTTTCTTCTGATTATATTGTCTTGCAGTTAATCGATCAAACAGAACAGCTGTGTCACATCTCACAACCAAAACTAATTGGAACCATCTTTCGGGAAAAAGTTCATTACTGTGATACTCAACGATATTTCCACCATTTTGCATTATTGGTTCAAGATAATCCAGGAGTTTGTCTTCATCCAGGAAAGGACATGCCAATTCTTCATCATAACCGTCCGTAAAATCATGTTCTTTCACTAGTTCAGACACATCTTGATGCTTGAAGTTGAACTGCTTTGAAAGGATCTTACTTATGTGTGATTTTCCAGTACCAGGAGTTCCTAAAATTAAAAGATCATTTCAATTTATAAACTAATCTAATATATTTTGACTTACCTGTGACCAAAATATTTGGTAAAGTAATTGAAGGCATCTGTTTTTCTTTTTAATTTAATTTTAATTCTAAAGATGAAAGCATGAAATTTCAAAATATAAACAAATATGATGTCGCACTTAGTTTTCAATCAAATCTAAAATCGCTTTAAAATGTCAAAATTCTTTTTATCATAAATTTTTACAGAAGCAAGTGCATGTAATGGATTTTTAAACAAAAATAATTTTAAATCGTATTTTTTAATAGTGATTTTTAGTTTAATTTTCTGATTTTAACTTAGGTGAGTTACTTTAAAATGAAAATACTAAAGATTATGTTATTTTTCTAATATTCTACGCATAAATGTTAATTCAATGAAGCCGGGCGGTAAAATTTCTCTTTTTTTTAAATCCTAGGAATTTTTGAAAATTTAAGAGCAATTTAATAATTTTGAGACCAACAATTGAATTAAGTGTTTTTCTAATAAACTACTTTCATATTTTAATTAAATTTTGAAGCTATATTTGTTAAAATACATTTCTATGATAAGAACGTTACTTTTGTTCTCTTATCATGTCGGTTAAAGATCCGTTATTTAAGAACATTCGATTCTTTTGTTTAAAAAACGTGTCATGAAGCAACCAGTTTTTGTTTTAAATTTATCTAAATGAATTTCAAATCGAATGAAAAAATTATTCAAGGTTTCAAGTTATTAAACAAGATAATTATTTTAATTACAGGCCAGTGGTTGAAATATTGATTGAAGATAAAGTATTATACCAATATTAAAATGGCAAAATATTTTCCTTCTTCGGATCACCAATCTTCAAGATCAGATACATTATCCATTAGTAGTTCAAATTCCTTTGAAAATGTTGATTATAACCCTTGGGAACATGATTCTGATGATGATGATGAACTTGTGGTACCACAAAACATAGAAGTTCCTTCGAAAATAGATGTCAAAGCAATGGCTCTAGAAGTAGATGAAAAAGTTAAAGAAGTTATCGAAACTGAGCATGATTCTGAAATTGAGGACTTGGAGGAAGTTGTAAGATCCCTCTCTTTATCTTGGAATAACAGCAATAAAATTATTGAAAGGAAATATCAAAATGAGGAATGTGTTTTATACAATGGTAAAGTCCCAATATTTGTTGGTTCAAAATATTTTGCAATAAAGCCAGTGAAGCCCAAATCAACTGAAGATCAACTTGAAACTAGTCCTCTAATGAACCATAAAAGTAACAAAGATACTACTGCACAAAGAGATGAATCTCAACCTCCCGTTTTTGATTCAAAAATGGAACAGGTTAAGATTGTTTCACCGACATCAATGTCAGTTTCAAATGCTGATATTAAAGCATCAACAAAAGAAATCACCAAGAGCAAAGTTAGAGGAAAGAAAAAGTTCAAAAAGTGTGAGAATATGATAAATTTTAACCCTGATGAAATTGGTGGACCAACAATTGGAATGGCTGATCATAAACACTACACAACACACCAACTCTATACAATCCAACGTAATTATAATTAGGTTACACTTTTTAAGTCGATTTTTTCAGAATAAGTTAGATGGATAAGAGTGAATGATCGAATCAATTTGCAAAGCCTAATTAGAGAAGATTCAAGAAATAATGATTTTACTTTCAACGAGGCTATAACCAAATGTATAAGATTTTTCAGTTCAAATGCAGATGTTTTTCAAAATAATATAAGTAGAGATACTTTTAAGACTAGAGTTAATAATAAATTTAACAATAAAAAAATATCTTGTTTTAAGAACAAATCTTTTCGACAAGATATTACAACACATTGAAGTATTGAATTATAAAATAAATATAAAGATCTCATAATATTTTAGTTAAAATAAAATAATTTAAAATAAAATAAAATCTTAGTTTCCGTTTTTTCTTACTTTGCGATATTATTGACAACGAATATGAATGGTAAAATAATAACAAATGAAAAAGATGATTTTGATTCCAGATGTCGCCTTCTTCGGTAATTTGTAATATTTTTTGCAACAAATGTAAACAATAAAATTTTAAGTTCAAGTAATTGTGATTTAAAATATAAATAAGAAGTATTATTGAATAAAAAGTTGTAAACTAAAATTATTAAGTGCATCACAACATTAATAAATAAAATGGCTGTTGTTCCGAATGATAAAACATGGGATTTATCTCTTTATGAATTGCATCGCGTCCCTCAGCCAATAATTACAGATAATACTGAAATTGCGGTCTCGCCACGATCACTTCATTCAGAGCTTATGTGTCCCATTTGTCTGGATATGTTAAAAAAGACAATGACTACAAAAGAATGTCTACACCGATTTTGTAGCGACTGCATTATAACAGCATTACGCAGTGGTAATAAAGAATGTCCAACTTGTCGTAAAAAATTAGTGTCAAAACGTTCATTAAGACCAGATCCCAATTTTGATTTGCTCATTTCTAAAATTTATCCAAGTCGTGATGAATATGAAGCAATTCAAGAGAGAGTTTTAGCAAAAGTCAATCAATGTCATTCACAAGCAGCTCTTGTGAATTCAATTACTGAAGGAATAAAATCTCAGCAACAAATAAGACCTGGACGAACTAAAAAGGAAGGTCATCATCATCGTGAACATCGAGATTCAGGTAATTCAACAAATTCAAATAATACAGCTGCTTCAGGCGGAGTAGCAAATGGTGATCCAAATACTCAAGTAAATATGGATCGTCCTTCAAATCCACCATCAGTTCGAAGTACGCCATCACCCTCGCCGTCTACTACCAGTTCAATGAGTAAAATGAAGAGAACAATATCAATGCAACAATCGGGTGATGAATCTGAAACAAGTGCATCAGAATCTCGCTTAGATGGAAGTGAGTCGTGTTTAGATACAGAAGAAGGATCTGAGTATGGTATCGATGAGTTGGAATTAATTTTCAGACCACATCCGACTGAAATGACTCCTGATAATCCATTAATGAAAGTTTTAAAGGAAAACTGTGTGAGATATTTAAAGACAACGGCAATTGCAACAGGTAAAAACAAAATTTTTAATACTTTATTATGAATTAATTTATTTTTTGGATTTCAGTGGATCATTTGAGTAAATATTTGGCTATGAGATTAACAATTGATCTCGAGAAACAAGCACCGGAACATCGTTTATTAAATTTCTGTATATATATTCTTCCTCAAAACGAACAAACTGCAGTTCCAGCACCTACGGGGACAAATGGTGCATCAACAAGTGCAAGTAGTGGAGATCAATTTGTTGTACTTCCAGGGAGTTACTCTCTCGCGCAAATTTCCGAACAGTATTGGAAGGTCAACAAACCAATGGAGTTATTTTACACATGGAAGAAATCCTAGAGGTTAAGGGACTTTCGAAAAGGAACGAATATGGTAACAGATGAAAGCATGTCAAAAGATTTTCAATGATGTAACGAATATTTTACATGTATGTCTAATTTTATAAATGTCTAATTTTAACTCAATTATTAATCTATGTAAAATAAAAAGAATCTTTAATTCATTTTGAATAATTTTACTGTTTTTCTTTATTTTTATTTTCTTTATCATAATTTTCATATTCTACATATCACAACTGTTCATTCCTTTCAATTTTAAATTGCAATTTTTTGTTACCTACTTACAGATATCGGTTAATAATAAAATTAAATAATGTACGTTAACATTTGAGCAGATATCATACATTAATAGTCAAGAAATAAGAAACTTTTATTTTTATTTAAACAGACGTGACATATAGAATTATTATTTGCATTGATGACGTAAAAAAAATATAAATTAAGGTTGATAAGCCTTTTCTCACTCCTCTCGTTATGTGAATTTACAGGAAAAAAAATTGTATTAAAATATAATAATAGTAAAAGCGTTGTTGATTAATTAACTGGTACGTTTTTCTGTGTTATTTTGCTTATCTCTTTTGTACTTGATATTTCAATCAAATATTTTCTTTCTTGTCTTTCGTTCGGAGGGAGTTGCCTTAATTATTGTAAATTATTAAATTAAAACATAACGTTTATGACGTGAAACAATAATAGTTTATCATGACAACATATTATTGAATCCATAAATAATTGATGATGAATTTGGATGTGAATAATTGAGTATCTTTGAACTTTCAACTAAATCATTCTGTTTCTGGTGATTGTTTTGTTGTGTTTGATTAAGTTTACAATTTTGGAACAGCACTTTTTGCTACAATTTGCTTCATACTGAATCCGGACAATGAAAAACCGAGGAAAGCTAGCAAAGCTGCTGATCCTACAGTTGTCTTGTCAGCCACTGTTCTACTGCTGCCAAACTGTAAATAAGGAAAAAAATATGGAAATTGTTAGTTAAAGGTCAAAAAGTTATTCTAATATGATTTTGCTGTAACAAAACAATTTTGTTTCATACTTTTTATAATTTTTGTTTGAAGTTCATTGCCAAAATTTTAAATGAAACACATTTCATAGTTGACAGAAAATAATTTTAAAAATTACTTTTTTTTGTGAATGAATTGTGTTTTAAAAATAAACGAATTTGCATGAATGATACGCAAAGAACAATCATTGTAAATATTTTTTCTTAAAAAGGTGGCAACTTAACTATGACGCATTTCTTTTTTTATCGTTCGTCATCCGTATCAGCTTATATCAATTTCTATTTGATCAAAACAACAAATTTTTCCATTTGTTTTTAGAATTGATTCTTTTAAATCATTTGAGAATTCTGATTCATTTGGCATTTCCCAGAATAACAAAAAAAGTAAGGCGTCTGTATTATTTGATTACTTTTTTAATTTATTTGGTGTTTATATTTTGATTTTTTTTGGGTTAAATTCAACCTTGGCTATTTTTTTCTGCAATAAAGTCACAATTCAATTTAATTTAAAAATACGTGAAAATTTAGGTCATCTCAAAAGAGGACGTTCTTTAAATCACGCATCTCAATGATAAGATGACAAAAAAACTATCATAAAAAAGAAAAAGATATTAAATTTATAAAAATTGCTTGTTCTTATTCTTTTATTTTTTATGAGTTTCAAAATATTTTTGTTTTGATTCTATTTTAAGAACGTTCAAGCTATTTTTGTGCATAAAATTATAACTGTAAAAACTTTTTATGACTAGGAACTTATTCAAATTGAATACTTAAATACTTGTGATTGTTTAAAAAAACGTGATTTTTTTATATCTTTTGGATTCTTGCCATGACTCGTCATTGATTAGAATTTTATTGCTTCACTGGAATTTTTTTTGGTATTTGAATGGCGAGTTAACGTGAAATTATCACAAGGGTTCTAATTGATAAAGTTTGACTTGTTAAATTTACTACGTAAACAGTGAAAATTTCAATACAAAATTGATGTAAATCTCTCTATAAAACAGATAATAATCAATGAAATTCAATGTAAAATGACTACAAAGTCATAAAATGAAACAAATAAAACGTATTAACCTTCACACGTTTTAAAAATTAATAAAAATAGTGAAAGTGCCCACATTTGCTAATAAAAAAATTACATTGTACCTACAATTCATAGTTTTTATCATATTTACAATTTCGTCTACTTGTGCATAATCTTTAATGAATTGTCTAAGCGCTAAATGTAATATGCAAACAAGGAAATTGCGTCTCTTTAATTAAAAGTAAATTTTGTGCTCAGCACTCTTCATAGAAATAAATCATGACAATCACAAATTCAGAGTAAAAAAAATTGAAAACAGGTTGTTTCAATACATAATCATAAAAATTTCCAAATAATTTGTTTTTGATAGCATTCAAATGCCAGTGTCCAAAAAAAATTACCTGTATAGATAAGATATCAATTGAATGCGATTCAAATTGTGCAAAAAAAAATCGTAAAATTGAAGGATGTCCCCCTATCAAGTCAATTTTATTACTTTTTTACGACTATTTTTACATGTCTGAATTGAAATTTCAATATTTCATGGATTTTCTTTGTTTTGGGTTTGTGTAATATGATTATAATAATTATGTATACGGAAGAAAAAAAGAATCATATAACAAAAATTATTTGAATTTTAATCCATTGAAGTACTTTAAGTATTTTTATCTAATAATAGTTGATACTATTACGATGCTTTTCACTCGCTTGGATGTACTTCGATGCTTATATAACAAAAGACGCTCATCCATTATATGATTATATTTTTGTATTCTTGTTCTAAAAATATGTAATTTAATTTTTTTTTTAGTTTTACAGTCACATGTTTGAATGCCGCATTTGAATTTTGTTTGTGCATCAGAACTGCATGAAAATTGGCATGCAGTGAGAGTGCATTCATCTAATGTAAACCGGTTTTTTGAAGATAATTTTCATATTTATTGTTTCCGGATGAATGTTTGTAGAAACTTTAAACGAAATTATACGTCATTAATTTTATCACCTTTCTTGATAAGAAAATATTTACTAGGAAGATTAATATTTGAATGAAGCATCTTAATTGACTCGTAAAATAAAGAATTTCAAGGACAAATGAAGCGCCGACCTAATTTTTGAATAAATATGCTAAAATATTTTGTTTTTTGCATTTTGGACATGTTTCGAGAAAAAAATAAATTAAAATGAATGAATTCCTTGACTTACCTGAGTGTAATTAACTCGCACTGCATTCGATATTAAAGAAGTCCTCATATCTCGTATAGTATAAAAATTGATTTAATTTTTTTTTATAATTTTTTACAATTTTTGTATTTAAATGTCTGAAAATACATGAAAAATATTAAAATTGCATTGATATAGTCACAATATTTTGATAAATAACTAAAATATTCACTGATCTTCCATTCAAAAACTTTTCAAATAAAAAAGTAAAAAAAAAGTTAATGAATTACCTAACCCCGAAAAATTACTATGAAGCAAAAAAAAATTTCAATTATCGATTCATGGAATTTTTGTCTTTTGAATTTAGTTAACAGTTTATCGGAATATTTATTTATTTATCATTTTTATTTGTGTAAAATATTTTTGACTAACTAATTACAAAACACATCTTGCTTATTCTTACCTAAATTCAATTCTGATTTAATATTGAAATGCGAGGAGCAGTACTTTTGCAGTCAGTCAAGCTGTGATCTTGAATGGAAAAGAAAGAGAAACGTGAAGTATGAGCATATGGTGGATTTGTATGATGTAGAATCGTGAAGGTCAGTTTTTTTTTCATGAAAACTTTGAAAAGAATTTAATTGAAATTAATTGACCTTTAAGTTCCATCAAGCACTTTCATGAGGCGCAATCGTGTGTTGAATTATTTAATGACCCCTAGAGTTGAGAATGAAACAGACGGAAGACAGACTTTGATATTTCAATCAGAAAAGTTATCCTATAGAAATTTCTAGTTTGTATGTTGGTATTTCATTGAAATAGGGGACTGTCACTGTCATATTGAGAGTTCATTGGCGTAGGGCATGGAAAGAATACTTAATTTTGTACAATTTATGAAATAAAATTTAAGAATTCGTTGAAATTTTCTCCATTCATATCAGATTTCACACAAATCTGTGATTAAAATGCAAATTTAATGTAGTTTCCCACATTTTCATGGTATCAAAACGTCATCAGGGATTTCTAATCAGAATCTGACGATATTCCAATAAGATTTTGAATTTCGGTCTCCAATTTTTGACGTGGCATTTGTATGTGTATATTTTTGATGTGATGTGTACATTCGAGATTTAATTTTTTAATACATTTAAAATATAGTCAATATTAAAGTGTATTATTAACTTGTAAATCATTATTTACAAGAAATCTTTATTGAAATCTGATTTGGCCTAATTGAGGAGATATGGTTTGCTCTGGTATCGTAATCTGGAAAAGTATTTGAAGAAAAAATGAGTAATTGATTATTTTGACGTCGCAACTTTTTTTGGTATCATCAATAATTATAAGTTAATTTTTTTGATTATCCACGTATTTTCTTGCTGTGAGAGTTTATCAAAAAGGCTTTTACGACGTCCGAATTACCAGAAGTTCACAGCTACAAGAAACGCCTTGAAATAATGGGCATAAACGTTAGTAGGCAAGTGGAACTTGCCGAAAATGAATATCTTAAAAAATTTGTTGGTAAAGATCATATTCCAGTTAGTGATGATGAATTTTGGAATGTTTTCCTACAATATCACATAAATCTTCCCTCAACTAGTCAGGAGCAATTGAATTTAGATGCACGTCTCGAGTCATTATGCCAAAAATTTGTGGCCAATAATTTAAGTACAGGCAATTTGGGCTCATTAGTTAATGTTTTTCTTAATAAAGTGACTGAATTGTTGGCAATATCTGAAGAAGAATCTTCAGTACATGTCTGGCAAACATTTAATGCACTTTTTATGATTCGATCTGTCGTCAAGTACCTGATTGAGACCAGCTCGGAATATCAGTTGATGCAGCACTTTGAAGCGATGCCACAACAAAAACAGGGAATACCCGATGGAGTCAGTATTGAATTAGAAAAAACCAATGACGAAATTGTGAAGAATGTTGATGGTACGAGATTCGAAAATTTCTTTGATGCTGTCATAAATTTGATTGCGGTAGTGCCAGTCAAAGAACATACGTATCATCTACACTTGGAAGCGATTAACATGATTATTGTTTTGCTATCAGTACATTTATTCTCACCACAACCCACAGAACGTTCAACAATTTTCAAGTAAGTATATGATATAAATAACCTGGTAACTCCATTTTACTTTAAAACTATAAATATATTTTTTTTTTCAATTGCAGAACTGTTTACAAAAACTCTTATGCAAATACAATAATGAGTGTCCTCTTGACGTATGTAAGTAAAATGATGCCAGTTCCAGCTAACATGTTTGGAATCACATCAGGATCATCGTTTGTAGTTGGAATTGCAGAGTCACTTTGGAGCATATTAACATTTTCTCGACGCACTACCGATATTTTAGAAACGGATGACCTCTTGACAGCATTTCGTGACAATTATCCCCTATCAAATCAAAGTCTCCTTCTAATTTTGATCCTGATTAATCACAACACCACCAAAAAGAATGCTTATCGTGACAGTTTATTTGGATGTACATCAATAGACTTGGCCGAAGATGATCCAGCTGGATCAACATTTCGCATAGATTTTAGTCAACTTTATAACACCCTTTGTCGCATTGTGACAATTGATCAAGCAACACTCTTACTCTACATTCTCCTACATCGAAATCAAAAATTCTATAAATTTGTAATGTCACAAAATAATTTACAACAACTCGTTACACCAATATTACATACCTTGTATAATGGGCCAGACAGCACCTCGCATCACATTTACATGAGTTTGATTGTTCTTCTAATTTTGAGTGAAGATGATGGATTTAATAAGATAATACATGATATATCGTTGAAGAATGTCACATGGTATACAGAGAAATATTTGAGCGAAATTTCATTAGGCGGACTATTGATTTTAGTTGTGATTAGAACAATTCAATATAATATGCTGAAGACACGAGACAAATATTTGCATACGAATTGCTTAGCAGCGTTAGCTAACATGTCTGGCCAATTTAGGTTTTTACATCCATATGTATCACAGAGACTTGTTGGACTATTTGAGACGCTAGCAAAAAAACAACACCGCTTAAGTGAGCAACTAAAACCAATAAGTAATGGAAGTGATGCTGCCACTATCAATATGGCAAATAATGAAGATTTGGTATGAATTTTCACTAATGCAATTTTAACACAAATTTTAATGATTTTATTTTTAGCTACAAGATTTATCAGTTCTCGAAGAAGTATTACGCATGGTACTAGAAATATTGAATTCATGTTTAGCACATCAGCTCGTGTATTGTCCTAATCTGGTCTATACATTACTTTACAAACGTCATGTTTTTGAAGCATTTAGAAGTCATCCAGCGTTCCAAGATATCATTCAAAACATTGACATGGTAAATTTTTCACATTAAAAATTTTGATTATCGACTAATTTTTTTTTTAATTTCAAAGGTCGTTGGATTTTTTTCGTCACGACTTCAAAGAGTCCAGGACCAAAGAGGTGAATTAGGCGTCTCAGAAGTGTACGAAGTGATATCTAAGGGAGCAAGTCAATGGTCTAGTGATCGATTAAGGGTAAAATCATATTTTTCTGTATGTAATTTAATTTAAATTTTATTTTTAACAGAAATTTCCTGATTTGAAATTCAAATATGTTGAGGAGGATGCTCCAGAAGAATTCTTCATTCCATATGTTTGGTCTCTCGTTAGCAAGTCCGGCTGTGTGCATTTTAGTTCTGAATCGATAAAATCTGTAACAAGTGAAATTTCCTGCTAGCAGTTACTCCATCAAATGGCCGAATATGAGGAAGACAAATGGAGACTTGAATTTATTTATAATTTGTAGCAATGTCGGTGCTCTTAAGTTCATTTTTTTGTGTTCATCATCAAAATATTAAAACAAAAAACTTATTTTTTGCACTAAAATCTTGCTTGTATTAAAATTAATTGTATTTTATTGTATATTTTTGTCCGTTAATGTAACGTCATTAGTTAAACAAATATGCTATCACTGTATATTAGAGTTATATTAAAATTGTATCTGAAAGTTGACATTTTTATTTCACATTATAAAAAAATACAATAAATTATTATTTTATCTGAAAATATTATTGAAAGAAAATATTCAGTGTTTCAATCTCATTCGCTCCATAGAATTTTCTTGTCAATTTTCAATGGAATTTCTAGGAAGCCTCGGGAAATTTTTCAAAGGTAATCAAATCTCATCACAGGTTTAATTTTATCAAATATTTATTTCTCACAATTTTTTTTTTGTATAATTTCTCTTATAAAATAGGGGTTTTTTTATGTTAAATTTAATTTATTTTGACTTTTATATGGTAATCATCATTTTTCGTCGTATAATTTGTAAACTTACATCTAATTTAAGTATATGCAGGAAAACAACTCAATTAACATTAAACAAAACAACTTTTTCTCTTAATGAGTTTCGAATTTTAATTTAATTTACATTTTTCTATGGATTTTCTGTATTAAATCTTTGATAAAATGGAAGGTTTTTTAACGAACATTTTGAATTGAAATAAAATTTGCTATCAATTAATATCAATTTAAAGAGTTTTTAAATAAAAATTGCATTGCCTTTGCACTTTTATCAAGTTTCATTTCATTTTCATTAAATTTAAGTCTTATATAATTAAAGTCTTGGTACTTAATTCATTTTTAATTATTTTAAATTTACATCTTTGAGTAAAAGTTTGACCTGATCAATACTAAAAAAAATTAACTGAAATTGAAAAAACAAGGAATTTCAGGTCTATGAACAAAAAAAAAGTTAAATTTCAATAAAAGAAAATCAATAAACAGCCACAATTATAATAAAAAAGATTAATTATGATTATAATAATTTATGCTAAATATTTTAAATATCAATAATAATTTTTATAGAAAACCATCAACAAACAAATTTCCCTTAAGCTTATGAAAATTATGGATTACAAGTTTAAAATGACTATTTTAATAATAATTTATGACATTAATTTTGTCGTTTCACTATAAATTATCATTTTTTCACTTAATTTCCTACTTTTTTTCTAAAACGAATGATTTTTTTGTCTCTAACTGTGTCTATCTATACATGTGTTCAGTCAAAGATGCTTAATGTGATGTTCCATTTGCAACTGGTTTGGATTGAAGTCGTTTGTAGTCCTCAAAAAGTAATTTTATATCGGCTAATGATTTACAGATTTGTTGCGCGAACTTTTCAGAGCTCTGTAACAATTAAATGGATGAGGTTAAATAGATAATGCAAAAAAATTGTGTTAAAATTACCGTTTTTGGACATGAATTTTTCGATGAAATATGGAAGAAGAGCAAATCTTCGCCAGCCACAATATATGAGACACCATAACCGTCATCAGCAACAGGTCCGAATCCACCACCAGCACTAATGCAATTAGGGAATTTCTTAAGATCCATTTTACTGGTTTGGCCGTGCGGTGTTTGACTTGTTGAGAGTCTCCATGGTTCACTAAGGACCTCTTGCAAGAATGGTGAATCAACTTCAAGGTACTTTGAAACGACATATAAACAGAAAAGATGTCTATCGATTCCTTTGCCACACATGGCATCTTGGTATCCACGTTGATGACGCAAACAGGCTTTTTTGAGTAGGTTAACACGTTCTTCGGTCTAAAATTAACATTAAATGTTAAGATATATCATAAAATTTGATTAAAATAAAACACTCACATTTGAAGCTGGATTTTCCATTGCTTTCACCCATTCCGATGACTCAATTGTGCATGGTCTCACTGTTTCGGTACGACCTTCTCTGAATAGCCGTGTCATTGATGCTTCATATGTGAGTGAGAATTTTCCAGCATCACGATAATAAGCCAACTGTAAAGCCATTTGAATGAAAGCATCAGGTGAAAGTTTGCATGTTTTCATGAATCCTTTTCCGTATTGATTGTGAACCAAAATCCGTAAATTTACGTCCTAAATTGCAATGAAATTTAATTCAAACTATTAATTTAAATGTGATAATAGTGACTTACATTTAATAATAATTGAGCTTCGTTGTATGCAGTATCGATAAGTCCCAAGGTTTTTTCATCATTCAATTCCCAGGAAAGTCTTGTGGGTGCTGGAGGTGTAAATTCTGGTGTTCCTTTTGTGTTACCATTTTTATCATACCTAAATTTTTTTTTTCAAAAGTAAAATACATAAATTTTAATTTTGATATTTCATAAATCTCAGTTTTACGGACATTGAGCATGCATTACATTTAAAAAGAAAATTCTAAAAGCAAAATCAAATTTCAATTCAAAAAGTATGTTAGTAAAATAAAAAGTATCTAAATAGAAGCTAAAGAAAATTGTGTTAGAGACCCCAATTTATGACAAATTTTTATCTTAATACGACCAATCACCACTTACATATCAGTTAAAATTGGTTCACCAATTATATATTCCCACAAATGTCCCATTACAGGTGCATCTGACCTGGTTTACCATTAAAAAAGCAGATAAAATGTGAAAATTGATAGAAAAGGATAGAAACAGAAATTAAATTATGAACGAAAAATGAATGATTTGATCTGCCACCTATTTGTAACAACTTCCACCTTTGATTTAAGATAACAAACTTAAATCACATAATTTGAACGGCAATTTTTACACGACAGGACATTGAACGAATTTTATTTAAGAATTGATATGCCAATTCATATTTTTTTCTTGGCTCAAAACTTACGCAATTATGTCACCGGCAATGAATTCTTCATAAATGTGACCCATTATCATTGCATCTCCCCTGATAATAATTTTGTAGAAGATTTTAATTCAAGTAAAATAATATTTACAAAAAGAGGAGTGATGAGTTGATGATTTTAATGAAAATAAGTAAAATTTATACAGATTTGAGAAAGAAGAGGAGGAGTAAATAAATTTCAGAATAAATTGTTATTTGTTTTTAAGAAAGGAAAAAAATTAAGCCAACACCTATTTAATTCAAAAAAATAGTGAGAGTGTAAAAAAATCAACTACTAAGAACTACTAAAAGTGATATTAATTGCAATTAAAAGAAAGAAATCGCTCAATAAAAAATTGCAGAAATCTACTAAAGCATAGCAACTCGACTCTTGAATATCAAAAATTTACCGTGTCGCATCAGATTCTTCCATTACCATGAATTCCCACATATGGGACATAACTGCTGCATCGGCCCTAAATTTTTCGAAATTGATACAAGATTGATGATTAAATGTTTTGATGAAATTTCAATGTTTTTTTATTCATATCGTTGAATGACTGAAATGACATGAAATAAAACTTACCATGTATGTTCGGCATTAAATCCAACACGACCATTTGTTCCAACACAAACTGTAAAGCTCTTGTCAAACCATCTATTGTGACCATTGCCATGCAGTAAAATCTTTCCATAATGATCTAATTTTTCGGGATGGTCCAGTTCGAATTCGTATGGTTCTTCGTCTAATGACAAGACAAACGCAGCACTTTCAATTGAATATAATGAGACTTTATTTACACCACGACTGAAAACGGTTTCTCTTGTTTCAGCCCATTTTGTTCGATTCCAGGCTGTGAGAGCAGCTAAATATTCTTCACCGGGTAACGGAGTGGCTTTGGATGCCAAAATATTTTCAAATTGCCTGGAAAATTAATTGAAATGTGTTTAATGGAAAAAAAATTAAGACAATTTATCTTACAATTGCAATTCACATGGCTTCAAAATACGTCCTTTATAGAAAATTAACATTTTATAGTAGCAACCTTTGTATAACACGATAATGTGATTTGCATCGGGATAATGTACAATTCGGTCAGTTTCACGACCAGGAACTCGCACTGTATTGAAAATACGCTCATATTGCCATGAACATAAAGGAACAAGGCCTTGGACCATAATCTGAAGTTAATTTAAAAAAAAAATTAAATTTAATTGACTTTTCATGGAAAATCATTGAATTTTCTTACCGGTTCCAATTCTTGTCGTTCAACTAATCGTCTGAAATTCAATAATATACTGGTAACACTTGCAGCTCGCGCCGCTTGAATTTTAGTTGGATGCATAAAAATAGCATCAATTCCATAAAAGTTACTGTTAACCATCAAGGCACCTCTACCTCTCAAATAAACATATTCCTCCCACCAATCTGACACGTAATTTGTGGACCACCAACTTTTCAGGACAAGATACCACTGTAACTTCTTTGCAATTGTATTTTCAAATTCTTTTGCCAATTTAACGGTTCTCTCGTAGTTTTCATCATCGAGCAGGGGTCTTGCTGAATCGAGATACCGCTGAAGTGTATCATGGACACTTGGCAATGGAAGTCTTGGAAGTGATCCTTGAAAACTGTATAATGACGGTTTATTCCATTTATTGAACGCCTTTACAAGCACAACCCATAATTTTGTTTTGAGGGAAACTCTCGAACCAGGACCACGTGACTCATACATCCATCCTTTATACATTAACAGTAATTTGAGTGTGTAACGCATTGTTAAGCAAATTAAAAACCAAAAAAATATCCCTACTAAACCACTTGCGAACATTTGCCAGCCTATACTTTGACCCGGCATGAACGGAAGTATGATATTAACTAAATCAAATGGAGTTTTGTATCCGGAAAAGTGTATGCCCATTGCGACACATAACGCAAGCCACATTGTATGGACATGTGCTGGATAGACACCATTGTGAACACCATTCATGAAACGAGCTACGCGCTTCTTCCATGAACGAACACCAGATTTCCAGACTAAATTAAGGACCTCATGGTCATAATTGATATCCCAACCCTCGTGAGTGATTGAGAAGGAGAATGCAACAGCTGAATGTGCTTCAGCCATGATTGATGTGTGTGTATGACGAGTCTAAACGACGTAGACAAACACTCTTGATATGATCACCGTAATTTTGATGGATTTTTTTTATGTCACCAGTAAAAACTGAAAAAATACAAAAAAAGTTAGGTAAATTAGTTTTAAATTTCAGTAATTTCAAAATTTTCATTTAAAAAAAAATGCATCAATATCCAAAATAAACAAACATTGTAATTGAATTAATTGAAATTCATAACAAAGCATTATTTCATTTTCCCTATTACCTAACTTGTTGATGTGATTTATTTATCGTAGTTGCATTATTCACTATTAATAACAAAAAATATTTGTTTGTGTTTCTTCCGACAACATGCAACTACGTACAATTGAAATGTTAACCCTTTAACGACTTATGTCATTAAATTTTCCTTTTCTTTAAGAATACCCTTAAAAATGTGAGCTTTAGGTCTAGTAAGGTTTTACAAGGGCTCATTACGATCCCAAGGAGTCGTATTTTGTTCATCTCAATTTAAATACATGAATGCTTGAAAGCTAAAATTCAATTTCAATGTCAATATTTGCACATATTACAAAATTTTGCACCTTTCTTGATTAAATAATCCTCCATTCATTCAAAAATCACATTAAAATTTAGTTATATCAAGATGAAAATTATCATATTAAATATGTGTGTGAAGAAGAGCGCAAAGTCCAAACTTGACAAACATTCACATGTAGTTTGAGCAACAACTCATCTTCACTCCACTTAACTTACGTCTTTCAATATTATTATTATTCAAATCGATGCACGAATGTTGGAGCTCAAGTGAAATGTTTTTATTATTATTATTTTTGTTTTAATTTTAAATTAAAAATATCTACACGAGACTAAGTTGATTAAGAGAATGATACGGAGATGAAAATAAAAATATTTTTTTTTATTATTATTGTGATGGTGCGGTGTCCAAAGTTCAATCAAAATCGAGTTTTGTATTTAAAAATAAAATGAGATGCTGTGCAACGTCTTATTTGAATTGTAATTTGCTTGCAAAATATTTGATATTGCATTTTAATGTCTATTAACTTTTGGGTTAATTATCTGGTAAATGTTCTTTTTTAAGCTATTAATTTTGCTTGTTCAATTTAAAAAAAATGTTTAGAAATATGAAAAAAAAAACGGTTTTTCGATGTATGCTGAAGCATGAAGGTCACATGTAACTCAAATGTGAAATTGATGAGTTGAGAAATGATTCGTTGTGTATCGAATTTAGACGCACTTAGGCTTGGATTGGTCATAAGACTTGAATTAAAATGAAGATTCCATAAAAATTTTTCTGGTAGGGCTCTGATTGAGGTTCACATGGCCTTGGATATCATGCCAGATGTTACAGTAAGAGTTAAAAAGAATTTTTCGCACAAATTTCATCACAAACACATGGAACTGATCTTATTTCGTATTCACTCTGAAATTCAAACCATTACAAGGTCATTTGATGTACTTTAACCCAAGAAAAAATAACTATTCATTTACAATTAAAGAACAAATAATCAATCTAGCACAGTAAAAAAAACACATATAAAATATTCTTGATGTTATAAATAACAAAAAATAAATAAATAAATAAGCCGGTTTGTTTTTTTCTTCTTACACTGATACTTTTAAAAAAAAATTTTTTTCGTTCAGTGTTCAATGTAAAATAATTATGTATATAAGTGACGACGATCGTCGAAAATAGTTCAACATATTATGAGTTTAAATTAAAATGAATACATATAAAAACACACCTCCTGAATGACGAGACGTTACATAATTGAGAATGTAGAAAAAATGTGTGAATTGTAATTAAAATGCTTAAGTGAAATGTAAGAAATGTGACTTTCTTTTCCATGAATGGAGCTTAAAGTCACAGTAATAGGACCATCTTCTTGTGCTCGAATGTCAAAAAAATGTGATAAGGACCAAATCCGAATATGTTCCATTGAATTCAAGCGCCCATAGATAGACACATGCAGAAACATTTCCAACAAAAAATTTCATTCAATTCAATACTAATCGAAATAATTTAACAGAAAAAAACAAAAACAAATTTACGCACGTCTACACATTTTTTTCCGTCCCACCAAAGTAAAATAATAAAAAAAAAACAATGATAATGATAAATATCATCAAGACACACAGATATCAAGGTCATATGACTTTCGTAACATGACTTGTAGATACCCAATACAATACAATCCCATACAACAGATGAATTTTAATTTACATTAAATTAACACACATAATCCAAAATATATTTTGATTCGTCCAAAGTGCATTCAATATTTTCAAGTTCATTTCAAATTAAAAAAAAAAAAATGACTAATGTGTTGTAATCTATTTAAAAAATAAATAAAATGAATTTTGACCGTCTACTGAATCAAACTTAATTATAATCATTGTTTATTTATTATTATTACGCTTCATTTTAATTTAATTTCAAATTAAAAAAAACGAAAAAAATGCAAGGAAATCAAAATCTTATCAGAGCCAAATTGAATGCACGTTTTTTAATCAGAACCCGGATAGTGTCATATCAGACAGTGTTCGGTGCAAATTTCAATGAAGGTGTGTGAAACATACCCCGAAAAAAATAATATATTGACACGGAAGATAATATTGGACATTATCAGAGAGGTGGTGATAAGACGCTATGACTTGTCTCGAAAAATTCATCAATTAATAAAAAAATTAAAAAAACAAGCAAAAAAAATGATAACGTCAGTATTTTATAAGTCATTTTTTTTTATTCCGTGATCGAAATCTTTTTTGTTATCTCTATAAAAAAAATAATAATTAAGGAAAAAAACAACGAGGCAATGACAATGTGATTTAATATTTGGCACGCGAATTAACCCTCCACTCGTCTTATCGAATATGCGAAATTCGTTTGATATTAGATATTTTTTATCTCCAAAAAAATAAAACATTTTAACACACATAACCTGATATCTTGAATTAGACTTTGAATCTAATAAACAAACAATTAAATTACATAACGTACGTAAGGCAACATGTAACTAAATTTAGAAATCACCAAAATTTTGTTTTGACTTGAAATTAACAAGTTCATGCTTTGGCATGTGAGTGTGTGTATTTCAACGAGTTGTCCTAATTTCCGTGTTTACTTATAATTTACGAAAATAAATTTAATTCACGATGAAAAGTCATTTCAGTAATAAGACCATGACTCATAAAAATAAATTTGAATTTAAAGTCCAGACCGAGGTCCAGACAATTTATTTTTTACAACTTTTTCATTACATTTGAACATAAAATTTAAAATAAATAAAATTATTATCAAATAAATACCTAGTCACATATTTTTATTGTTTTCTATCATTTTTTCTTATCATTATTAATAAAAAATAATTTGATAATTCATGTTTTTTTACTCTAAATACTATAATGATGATTAAAATGAGATAATTTTTTTTCTTGCTACTGAATTTAATATCAATTTATAGCACATTTAACATTTTTGCAGATAAATTTAAATGATATTCAAAAAAAATAGATTAAATGAGATACAATTAGATGATATTTGAAATACAATGAAAAAATTAGAAATTTGTACTGTTGGACGTTTAAGAAAAGTGCATTTCGATGGGATTCATTGCATTCAAAACGTAAAAACGTAAGGACTTTGGATCCGATTGAAAAAGGTTACAAGATTGAAAAACCGAAATATTTGGACAATTGAAATTTTTTTGAAATGTAACGGTTTTTTTGGAAATTTTTAGGGTCAGAGGTCCAAAACATGAATTTAAGCCCAAACCGACATGTGATTGCTATTTCTCATGAATTTCTTTTACTTGCGCACAAAATTAGTTCTTGCTCTGATGGATCATTTTGGGGTAATTCCTCAATTTTAGAATGACAGTGAACTAAAAGAGCATTTTTCATTAAGCCATACAATAAAAATATTTTTTAGTTTAAATTAAGCCACATTTTCGTTGGATTAATTTAAAAGAGTTGTTCAATTTCATATTTTTCAAGTCAAAATGTGACTCAAATTAAAGGAAATCACAGTTTAAGATCAGATGCCGAGGACTTTTAAGGGTTAATATCGATAAAGAACAGAATAAATGCATTTCAAATCAGAATGCTAACAAAAATTTTATTATTTTATAACCTTTCCTTTTAAAAATATACAAATATAAAAAATTTCTAACAGCGAAAAAAAAGTTATGATAAAAATAGATTCATTATAAATGCAAATGTGTGTAAAGTTCGTTCTTTACCTATTCTTTTTAAAATACACATTGAAATGGATATCAAAGTGCCAGTTCAATACCCTCGAAATATTTATTTTTTTTAACATTTTTTTGTTATTATGTTCGTAGTACCTTTTCGTCTGAATAAAAGTTTGAAATAAAACTACGATACGATGGATTGCATTTGAATTGTGGCAAATTTTTTTTGTGTGAACTGAAATTACAGTGAGAGGTGTGGTAGCATCAATGATGTAAATGGATTTAATTTTGAAAAAGTTCAAGGTCAAGAGGGGTTTTTTCAATGAGCTTTCAATGACCTTGAAATAATTCTCACTTAGCTAGTTTCATGAAAGTGGAGTGAAGTGTGCGAATTTTAAATTGACGTCTAATTTCAATTAAAATTTTAAGATTTTTCCTCCAAATTCGTCATTTCTGAATAATTTCTTTGAATTTCATTCATAAAAATCTTCTAATTCTCAATATAAACAAACAACTATCAACAAGTTCTGCACAAGTCAAAACAAAAACGCACAAGACATGTCCGGACACTTGCCAATTTACATGGAAAAAACACTCATAACAAAAAAGCAAACACAGAAACGTAAATAAATTTATTTACAATTCAATTTAATTTTTTCATTTTTATCATGACGTCACACATGATCAACAAGTAACCTCTAGTTATTTATTAAAATCGTATAATTTATAGCTACAAGACACTGCCTCACATTTTAAATAGAACTAAACGACTTATATCATTTTGTTTACATGAAGTCAGTCATTATAAAAATAAGAAAATTTATAAGTTGAATAACAAAAGTATGACCTTTGATTAGAAAATAAATTAATAATAATAATAATTTAATGAAATTAATTTTCTGTGTCTTTATAAAACGAAATGGATTAAAATTTTACATTAATTGTGAAAATTTTTTGGATTTAAAATGCATTTCAAAGGTTTGGGTTCCAGTTGAAGTGTAATACAGCTGTGTGAAGTCATTGTGTAAATTTGAATTGTAAAATAAACAGCTTTTACATGTAATAATAAGCCGGTTCACCTTCAAATTTCTTCATTAAAGTATTGTCTCATTTTCCCTCACTATTGGAATGTGATATGCAATTTGAGTATGATTTGGATGAATTTTAACACTTTTTTGGATTCAAATTAATTTTCATTCATAAAAAAATATTCTATTATCACTGAAAAAATCAATAAATATGTGTTAGATCTAAAAAATAATGAAAATGTGTCGCAACATAAATTTTATAATTCATGTTTACCTGCCATACCTGGCATATGCTTATTCAATTTTTATTTCATTTAAAAAAATATTATTTTATTTCATTTTCTTTTAAAAAATAAAAAAAATACAAACTACTACGACGAATAAACAAAAATAAAAAAAAAATCAACAACTGCAAGTATGAATTGGACTTTGAACCCTTATGAATCTAATAATATTTGTACATAGCACGTACACGTACAGACCTATGTATGCTATGTAGATACACATGTGTTTTTTTTATGAAAGGAACTTGTTTTTAACTCGAAACAATGTATTTCAAAATTTTCCTGATCAATTTTATAAAATATTTCAATTAAAACGATCAATTTCATCAATGAAAATTGTTTTTAATTCAAATTTCCGATAAAAAACGTGAAAGGTGTGTAAATTTGATTGAATTCCCGTAACAGTAGTTGTAATTTTATTTTCATTGATACGAAATGATAATACGACGAAAAAAAATAAATAAATAAAAAATATCAAAACTAGGTCATCGTAAAAATCTTCAAAAATCGCATAAATATTAATAAATAGTCACTTACATATTACACAATCCAATAAAACCAGGGTCAAATTACATGTGGTAAAAGTAAATATTTTTTTTGATGCAAGAATTTACTTGAAAATAATTTTTTTTTGATAATAATATTATTTTATGAACACTTTTGTTTTGTATTTTTTTTTTGAATGTGTCCTTTAACTTGATCTTTATGAATAAAAATTTTAATTAAACCTTTTTCAATGTTTACAGTTTTACTTTTAAATTTTTTTTTATTAAATTCATTCACAGACCTCTTTTTAAATTTATCTCTTCTAGTTATTTACTTTAAAAAAAATAAACATTTAATTGAAACGATTTTACAATTTCACGTCTATTCACTATGAGATTTGACACTTGACTGAATGTTTTGAGCGTAGATTTTTTTGTGTTTTGATTCTGAAAGGCCTCTTTTTTGTTGATGTGCGGTAACTTTTGAAGATTTACATTATTTTTGAAATATTCCTTTAAAAAGTTATTTAATTATAATGTAATTAATAATTTCGTATTGTTAGATTTTGAAAATAATTTGAAATTTGAATAATTACCATAAATTGTGTACTGATTATAATACAAAATGTAATTTTTTTGAACACAGCTAATTTGGTCATGTACAGATAAATTTGAAAAGTTTGTTTTGGTTTGATTTGTGGTAAATAATTTGAGTCCGTTAAATGGCTCCTAAATGTATTATATGTGGAAAAGAGGAAAATCTCACAGGGTTTCCAAGGAACAAAGAACATTTTGATAAATGGGTTGACATTCTTGAATTACGAGGTCAAATCGAATATACTAAGCATCCTAAGTATAAGCTATGCATTGATCACTTTGATAAGAAATTTCATCGTATTTTATTGAATCCAATTATGAGAAGATCAAAATATGTTATACCTTCACGACCAAAACCTGTATTCCATCCAGATGGGTGCCGTGCAGTTGACAAAGAGAACACACCTGACGATTTTCAATTCAATGCTGTTTTTATCAAATCAGAGCCAGGAACTGAATCTGAAGAAAAAAATGCCGACAAAGAACATAAGTTCACTCAAACTCAACAAGAACCAAACTACGAATTGATGATACAAATGAGAGACCAGACCATACAATCATTGAAAAAACAAGCTTTGCAGTTACAGAAGGAAAACCTTGAATTGGAAAACATCCTGAAAGTAAGAGAAAGGCAAAATTTGAATCCAAATGCTAAATTTTTAGTCGACGTGATCTTGGAAGGTAAAACTTCGTACACCACTGAACAAAAAGAATTCTTCTTGGATTTGTATCGAGCTCATCCTTCGTCCATGAAAAAGTTGAACGAATTTATTGGTGGAAAGTTTCCTTCTATAAGAACAATTCAACGTTGGCAAAAATTACCTTTAAATAGTAATAAAGTCAAAAAGGAACCTGAAACTTAAAACAAACAATATTTGTAAATTTTTTTTTATTCTTATTTCAATTGTGAACAAAATTTAGTAGTTATTGTAATGCTTTAATCGATACAATGCAACAGTTTTATCCCGATTTCCAATCGCAAAAAATCCACCCATCGGCGAAAATGCCATAATCCTTGGATGGCCGAATCTCGTTAAATTTCCAGGGAAATTATTGAAAGCCGTTAGACTTGGAAAATGGATCATACGTGCAGCTTCGGACACATCCGCTGAACAAATGGCTAAAATTTCTGCACTTGGATTGAACACGGTCGAACTAATTGTTGTACTCAAATTCATAATCGCTTTTTTCGATTGCGGATATTGTGTGCCATAAATTTGGCTTTCATCATAAATATTTACAACACCTTGTTTACTACCAGTTGCTATTAAATTGTTTGTTAATGTGATTGATGTACCATTGATACAACCTTCGTCAATCCATTTATGGCAGATTTTACCAGCAGATATATCCATAATTGAAACTTCGTTTTCTATACTGTGGCAAAACAGTTTTTTTGAATCGTGACTGAAAGCAAGGGATGAACAAAAATATTCTTGTTTAAAAGTTTTTACAAGTTCTTTTGATTTTGTGGTAAAGAGATGAACTTCCCCAAAACGACCTACAACTGCCATGTACTTTTCACAAGGTGAAATAACGAATTTCTTTAATTTCGTTACATTTTTGGGTAGGAAAACTTTTTTTGATTTACCTGAAAGCAAATCATATGTAAAATAATGAGGTTTCTTTCCTCCTACAATCAATTCCTGTCCATTCACAAGTCCAGCAGAGGTAATTTGAAAGTTTTCAAATGCAATACTATGCAGTTTATCGTTTTTCTTACCATCCACTGTATAAAAATTTGCAATGCCATTTTCTCCCGTACAAATTGCAACTGTTGAAGTTGGATGGAAAATAATTGAACTAACTCGTCGCTCGGAGTATGTTGAACGATTCAAATCTTTCAATCGTTTTATCACCAAAACATTTTCTTGTAATCGTCCTGATTCTTTTTTAATAAATTTTGAGGATGTTTGCATAAGTTCATCATCACTCGAATCACTTTCTTGACGACCTTTCACCCAATCAGGATCTTGATTAAGCTTTTGCAGTTCTCGTGAGCGTTTTTTGTTGTCAAATTTTCGTCTTTTATATGCTGTTTTGTTGGTTTCAAGGAAATCTTCATCGTTTGACGACTTATCTTCATCATCCTCCCAAACAGGTCGTTTTTTGTCAATTTCAAATCCCGGTCCTTTAGTCAACTCTTCAAGTTTTTTCAAGACACGCTCTTTTCCCACAAAAATCTCTGGCATCTCATCCTCACTCGAATCTTTCATATCTTCCAATTTCAAACTCGTATTACTTGGAGTTGGTTTTGAGTCGGTGTTGTGACTTTCATTGATAATTTCATCTAAATCGCTGTCCATTCTGTAAAATGATTGAAAAGCAAATTGAAATTTCAATTTATTTTGGATGAATTATCTTATCATACCTTGAAATTATTGCAATTTATTCTTCACTTTCCAAGTTATTTATTTATTTTTTCTATCAATATACAATTAAAATTTATTAAATTAGAAAATTTAATCAAAAATGCCTTGTGTTTACAAAAAATTCACACATGTTATGAAATGTCAAATTTGCACTGGGTTAAATGTCAAATGTACGTCAAATTGTCAGTTGTAAACACAACGAACTTTTGGATAGCAAAATCCAAAATAAAAAGTTAATAAACAATTAAAATTAAATTCAATTGCTCAAAAATCTAATGAAATATTGATTAAGATTACAAAATTATTGCTCAATTTGTATGAAATAAGTGTTAGAAAATTGTAACCCGATACAATAATAATAAGTGTACTTAAATTGAAAGTGATTCAAACTTTAACCGGAAAGAAAATTTTCGTACAAATCATAAATTTTATTGTTAAATTAAATATTCTTAACATAAATAGCTAAAATATTTATAAGGATTAAGACTCCATGAGGAAAATGATAAAATTTTAAGGTAAGTGAATTTGAATTACAAAAAAAAAACATGCATCATGCCTAATATGATCCTTGTTTAGATGTTCATTGTTTCCATAACAACGAATCAATTTAAGTATTTTTAGTTTTTAACACGGACTCGGTTCTATTTAATATTTAATTAGCAAATTTCCTCTTTTTATTCAGACTCGATTCAATTCAAATCATTTGAAAATGATGTTGGGCTTTGTAACTAAAATTTCAATGATTTGCATGTAAATATTTGTTCTTGTACTTGAATGAAGGTATTTGACCTTAAAATGTATGCAATTGTACAAATATTTATGTGTGAACCCACTTGTTGCTTTTTTGCGTATTCTTTACAATGTTATTGTGACGAAAGAAAAGAAAAATATTGAAGAAGAAAAATCAATGAGTGTGCAATGTTAGCATTTTATTTTTAATTAATAAAATAAACATAATTTTTCACATGATTTCATAGTATATTGAGTAATATAACACAAAACAGCATTTCCCCTTCTTTTAAAATTCCTTTTTTTTTTGTTATGTGATTTTGATGTTAATTACCATGAATATGATAAGGAATATGGTGGTGATGCTTCAAAGCGTTTTCCATTCATTAAAAATGGAAAGGTTGGAAGTCCTGGTTTGGAAGCTGGTGCTTGTCCAATGCAATTCGCCTTTTCCGGAGAACAAATTTGACATTTACAGGATTTTGCTTCGACAAACTCATAAATATCCGTGCCAGGTTCAATGTCCATTTCACAGTTGGGCAAACGGTGACTGCGAAAACCTTTTTCAGCCTAAATTTTATGCATTGTTTGAAATTTGACGGTTTGACATTCTTTAAATAATACTCACATGTAAGCAAACTGGATGAAATGCCTTCTTATGTGGAAATTTCCAGTCAGATATCTCCTGTAAAATGAAATATCAATATGAAAATGATTCTAATATAAATAAATGCTGAATTAAAATTACTTTTGAATCACATCGTCCACGACATGACGTGACTTTGACATCACCCCAACATTTCCTTCCTTGACTATCGGTTTGCACGACTAAATTTTAACCAAAGATTATGATTTTCAGTAAAATTTCTATCTTATAAGGTTCACTTACCTGAATGTTCGTATTCAAATAATTCACAGCCCAGATTTGAGCTTGGTACAATTTGGGCAGGCACTTCAAATAAATTTGCCTGGCCAAACACCAATCTACACATTAGTAAACAAAATAAATATAAAATATACATTTTTTTAATTAACTTGAAAATTCACTTTTCTTTCAAAAAATAAAGCAATTTCAGTTTTGATTGCAACTTAATGATCTTTAGGAAGTGACTGTTAATCTTAAACTTTCGCGCAATCTTTTTATATGTTTAATTTTCATCAAAAAAATTATCTGCGCATGACATGTAATCTGGTCGCTTCTTCACTCCTTTAATTCTTTTGAAGACTAAGACAAAAACATCTTCTTTAACATTGAACTACATCATTATTAATTATCACATTTTTATGATTTTTAATTTATTTATCAACTATTTGTATGTTAATGATAGCTTTCTATGATGTTTTTTTCTATTTATTTCGTCTATGTGATGAGAAAAAAATAAAAGTAATTGAAAAAATATGATAAAATGTAACGTAAATTCATAAGACTGTTAATAATTCGTTATATTCTTATTTTTTTTTATTCTAAGACGTCAATTACACATGTTTGTAATGGTTTCATTTTTTTTTTTAGTTTGTTCTAGTGAAAGTTATTTTCGTCATTGAAAAAAAATGTGGGGATGAATCAATGAAAGTAACTTTTATTTGCTAAATTGATGAATTTTTGATCATTTAAAGTCCTTTGGGATGTTTGATTACAAAATAACAGATGTATGACGAATTTGTGATGTCAATGCACGAGTGATTTTTTTTTAAGAAAAAAAAGCAGAGATTTGGTCTATGTTTTAATTTAATCGAAAGTACTTTAAAGTTTAAAAGGAATATCTAGCTGATTCAGAAAATATTTATTTTTTTAATAAATTTAGTCTCAAGTCAAAGTGGCGAAATGAGAAACTTCTATCGTATAGCTTTATGGATCATCCAAACACATTTACAGATGAGCGACAAGACCTGAAAAGCCCAAACAACATTAATTTCTCCACAATAAAATTTTCGGAAGTCGATTTGAGTTGAAAACTCTGATTTTAATTGGGAATTTCTTAAAACCTCGAAAAATCAAATTATTTTGGGAAACATTTGCTTGTCGAAATGGAGCTGTAAGTCACGAATTGCAATTAACCATGAAAAAAATATTAAATTTGCATAAAAAAACACTCAAGAAAATAAAATTTAATGTCATATTCTAAAAATAATTCCCATTAATTTGATTGCGCAACTCAAACTAAAAGAAAATCCCCTTGCCAATTTCACGTATAAAAGGAAAACTCTTGTCAAGTAAAAATTCACTCGCGATTTATTACTCGTCAAAAGTGATCTCTTAACTCTTAATAATGAAACTCGTTGTCGCATTATTAAGTGTCTGCCTTATGTCATTTGTGGCTTTCGGTAACGAGAATAAAAATCACAACAAGTGGAGACGTCCTGGTTGTTTTAAAGTTGGTCATCGACGTGACATCCAAATTGTCGGATGTACCGCCTTCACTCTCAACAGTAATGCATGTCGTGGTTTTTGTGAATCATATGCTGTGCCTGCACCTCCACTTCTCTCAATGCCAAATAAGGTTATGCAAAATATTACCTCGATTGGCCAATGTTGCAACATGATGGAAGAGGAAGATATCACTGTCTTGGTGTCGTGCTTAAGTGATGAAGGTGAATGGGAAAACAGAAATGTCACATTTAAATCGGCCAAGAAATGTAGTTGTTATTTGTGCAAAGATGCGGATATTCCGACATTTTAGCAGCCTGAATATTATGAGGGTTGAACCAAGTTAAAATCTCTCATAATATTGAATTCTTCAGTTAAACCAGAAAAAATTATGCTTGAAATGTGAAAAAAAAATATTATTGAAATATCGTAAATGTGCTGTGTATAATTCCATTCCTCCGATGCCACATAACAAATTCTATGAAATATGTCCTCTGATAGGTATTTTTTTGTTTTGTAAGTAAAGTATTTAATCCAAAAATTAATGTTTATACTGAATAAATGGGTTGGTGCTATAAAAAAAAACGATTTGTTTCATTGAAAAGACTCCAATCACCTTATTTGAAAAGAAACACAAATTTTGATTTTATTAAAGTTTTATCAACTACCAATTTTATTTAAGATTATTTGATAATTTATACAATTTTTCTTCGATCTTATACGTATTTTATTTATTTTATTCGATTGATTGCACTTTGCTGCAAAATGCAATAAAATTTTAATCGAACTTGAGTATTTTGATTTCATAAAATTTAGTTTTTTAATACTTAAGTTAAGTTTTTTTTTGTTGTTTGGATAGAATTTGCAATGATTAAAAGAAAAATGTTTGTAAATAATTTTTAACCCTTTGCCTATTAAAAACGGGTTTGTAAGACCCATTTAAAAGAAGGCTCAGTGTTAAGATAGATGAAAAATAATATTATTAATAATAATATAAATGAAGAAAAAACAAAAATAATAATTTATTTTATACAATATAATTTTTTTATTAAATAACGTACAATATTTTTGGACTTAAAACTAAATATTTAAAAATAGATTTTTGATTGATATAAAAATGGAAAATGTGCAAAATATACACAGGCAGTGAAAGTTAAACTCATAATTTTGATGATGAAAATTAAACCCTTAATTTCAATTTCATTTGAAAGCTTTTTTCCATAGATACACCTACGAAAACTTCAAATTTTTTGTATGTGAAAATTTCAAACCTCAAAATGAATTTTACTAGACGATTCGAGTGTTAATTTGAAGGGTTAAAAGAAAAATTAGTGTAATTTTAAAAGTTATACAAAAGATTCGAATTCATTTTTTGCTATTGTAATACTGAATAATCAAATCGATTATTTTCCTTGAAAATTTTTTTCTTAATGTTAAGCTGAAAGAAGAAAACAGACGCACATTTTTTTTTTAAATATGAAAATGAATTGATTGATGATTTTAATTTATAGTAAGAATTGATATTTTATGTACAGAAAAAAAATTTGAACTATATTTGTTTATGTAAAATATAATTTTAAATTTTTCTTTTTTTTTTAAATTTAAATTTAACGAATTTTGTCTTAAAATTTCTCGATTTGTTGTTTATTTTTTGTATACTTAATATTTTTATTTTTACAATAATATTTAAGTTTTCCACTTATAAAATTAAAAATATAATACTTTTTTTTTTGAACACACAATTTTCAAAAGTTAAAATTAAAACTTATGAACGTGTTTTTTTTTTGTCTCTAAAATCTTAAGGGATTGATGATTTTGTTAATCCTCGAAATATAATAATTATTATCGTACTTATCTTACATCTAAATTTTAACAAAATTTTTTTTTTATGAAAAATTCGTTGATTGTAGTCCTTTCGGTTTGATCATCATAGTTGCACGTTTTAGTGTGTAGTCCCAGCCACGCCAACGGAACCAAACAATTCCCTGACGGGCAGTCAAATCTTGTGGATCATGTAAATAGAGACCGTTCAATCCTCGACCACATGATTTCCACCACCAACCGCCCTGGTAAATCAAAAATGATATTTAAAATAGAATTTTCATATGAATTTTAATTAATTTACCTTTAACATGCTTGCACAATTGAGTGAACTTCGATCGTTATCTCTGTTATATGTGGAAAATGGACTGTTATTTGAACCGTACCATGGATCATTGAGAGAATCTCCAGCATTTCCTTCATATCCATCTATCTCAAGTTTGTAATAATCAGCCTCTGAATGGATTTTGAAGTGAGCGTATTGAGCATACCTGGAATTTCATTGAAAATTATCAAAATATTTTTCATAAAAAAAATTAAAAAATTTACCTCTTATTTCCCTCAAAATCTTCAAGTTCAAGCCTCAGTGAATAATCCTCATTATTTGTCAACATATAGATATTTTCATTTCCAAGCCAGAATTCTTTAGCGGGATCTCCAAAACCGTTCTTGTAATCAGCCCAATCACGATTGAAGTTTTCTCGGGGCTCACCGAAATCATCTCTCCTTTGAATGACCTGTTATTTTGTTATGAAATTTAATTTAAAAAAAAATTGTTGATGAAATGAATAAAAATATGAAATTTACCGTCCATCCACCATCAGCAATCTCCTGTTCGCAAAAAACTTTTAAGAACCAATACGTTGTTCCTCGAATTTGTAAATAATACACTCCGGATTGTCTCATTCCAGCATTAAGTAGATCAACGCATGAATATCCCTAGAAATCAATTTAAAGTTGAAATTGAAATTAAAATTAAAGAGAAATTTCATATTAAATCTTACTTTGATATCTTTGTATGCTGTGGCATCTGTTGCAAATGTATTATTGATGACAGAAGGCTTATTTTTAACACTCGGGAAAATTATGCCACCTTTTTTCGATATCTTAATGGAAGCTGATGAGGAAGATCCCTCAATTGCATTGGAAGTTTGAGTTGATGTGATACTTGGAAGGGTTGTCGTTATATTGATAACTTGTGGCACGTATGTCGGTGATGGATATGTCGTTGTTTGAGGGACTGTTTCTGTGAGTTCTTCTCCGTTTGAATATCTATCATATTAAATTAAAATTAATTTATTTACAAATTTATTTCAAAAACAAAAAATTACCTGATTTTATCGTATTCCACGATTCGATCAATGGTTGGATCAAGTAACAACTCTGCTGGAACTGGTCGTTGAGCGAGCACAGCAACATCGTCTTCTTGTTTTTTCAGCCTCCTTTCAACTAAATCAAGGTTTTCAATGATTAAATTGGTTTTGGTTCGTAAATCCTGGTGAATTTGTCCAATTGCACGTTCCTGTCTCTGCGTTTGAGTCAATAACTCATCAGATTTTGGCACTAAATGATCAACGGAGCTCTTTGTTCCAACAACAACATTCCAAACTTCATCCATTTTATCTGAAACTGACATAATTGGTCGTATTTGTTGTGCCAGTGTATCAAGTTTACTCGATCTTGCATATGGTCTTGGAGTCGTAGTTGATTGATTTTGTGTGTAATTTGGATCGACCACAGCGTCATGCACCTCATTTACAAGTCTCAAGGCTTTACCCAAATTCTCAGACACAAGATTGATGTGAAATTGAAGTTTCTTATCAATATTATCTGTAACCGATTTCAGTACATCCAATTCTTTTGTAAACTGATTCACCATTTCAGTATTGATGCTTCGTGTAATTTCCGCAACATTCATACTAACAGGTTTACGTTCACTTGCCTCGGCATTGATATCATCACTTGTCAAGAAATTGTTATCAATTTGATTTTTCAATCCAATGAGCTTTGAATCAATATCGGTGACTTTTTGATCAAGTGACACCAGTCTACTGTCCAAATTGATCGTTTGAAATGGGGAGCCTGGAAGTGAATTCGTAGTGGCACCTGATGATGACGATGGTGTTGGACCGGGAGGTGTTATTCGTGCCCCCCTGCTCGTTATACTTTGTAAAATTTGGTTTTCAGTTAATTTAATATCTAATTGTTTTAATTTATCAATTATATTTATAGTTTTTTCAATATTATCTCCAACTTTATCATCTAATGCCTGTACACGATGCATCATATTCTCTACAGTTTGATCTAAGGTATCAATGCGTTGTAATTTAAGTTCTAGTGTATTAATTACAGCCTCAAACACGTTGAGCAGTTGTTGCTCTCTAAAAAAAATTAAAAAAAAATTTGTATTAGTTTAAAATATTTCATCAAAACATATTTCAAGGCCTTATCTGATTACAAGATCAGATAACTTTAGTTCATTAGGAAAAAAAGTAAAATGATTAAATAACCACAAGTATTGAATCTTTGCTTAACGTAAAAGGCCCATATACGAATATGAGGAAATCGATATCGTATTTGGCTTTTATGAAATGAAGAAGTAAATAATCATCAAAATTGGTTACACTTGACATATTTTGTGCAAAAAAAACGTTTGTTAGTTAAATATTGACATTATTTAAAGTGAGGTGTCAATTGCCAATTAATATTTGATTAAATTTTGAATTTTAATAGCCGTTTTTTTCCCTTCCTTCTTCAAAAAATTTACTTTTAAACTTCAAAATCTGCAAAATCATCACCTGGTCAAAGATCCTAGTCACTGTTAGTGTGTCACAGCTACTTTATCTTCCATCTCAATTTTTCTTTCACAATAATAAGACACTAAATTCATAATCACCATCAATCTAAATCGTTTTTCAACCATATAATTATCTTTTACATCGTCATTTTAACACACAATACTATATCGAATATTTAATTAATAGCCATAATTACAGTCTAAATTGAAAAGTGTCATTAAATTAAATTGAATATCTCACATATTTTACATAAATTTATTCAAATAACAGCAAACACAAGCCATCGTTTCTCCAATTTCAAGTCTTTAACTTTTTCATATAATTTTAATTCCTTATTGCTATCCAACTGACTACAGTCCAAATTGGGTCTATTATTCGTTGATTGTTGTTGTTGTTGTTGTTGTAACACACAGCTGATACATATTTATTTTTATTTTTAAAATTCGTTCATGGTGATCACGAAAATTTACACCATAAATTCATATTTTGATTTCATATTGAAAGAGATGCAACTTGCAAGTCAAAGGATTTTGTGAATTAAAATTTTTTAAATATGATTTTACATCAAATATAACACAGATACGTTAAAGTTGTAAAATTCAATGTCTTTTCAATATGTTTATTATAATAAAAACAAAACATCGTATGGAGAGCACTAAGAAACAAAAAAAAAAAAGATGACAGACAGGTTGTGATTTATTGTGATTATAGTGCGATGGACTCATATATTAAGTGAAGATGGATGTTAAATGTATTAAAAATATGTAAAAATACCAAAAAAAAAATATACAAAAATGCTAATCAGAGTTTCAGGTGTATTAAAATGGTATTTAGTACCTTTTTGTGAAGAATTACCATTTCATCACTCATTATATTTGAAAATGAAATAATTTTTCGTCTGATTTTTTATTTTGTCTTTGTATGATAGCAAGTTATTCCGGTTTTCGGCATTTTTTTATTATTCATAGTTTGTACTCTATTTATTTTTATGTAGATTTTTCACAATGACCATACTGTAATATTGTAAAAATGATTGTAAATTACCAGATAAGAATGATCCAGATGTTGCAAAAACGGTGTTTTACGTTCCCTGAATTAATTTTATAATGGAAGAGTAATTTTTATATGAGTGGTATCATTAAATTTATAAATTTGAGCCTACAGCTCGGGAAAATGTCTTAAATTCATAAGAATTTTTGTAAATTTTAACCAGAACTTAAATTTTGGTCAACATTTAAGTCAGTGTACGTCACATAGACATTAAATTTAATGCATTCACAACCGGGCCTCCATAGCAGATACACATAAAATTTAATCAATAAACATTTTTATGTCTCAGATTTAAATTTTATGATCGATGAGATGATCGAGATCGGTAATTAAGCTTAAATTAACAAAGATTTTGATCTACGATATCATTTAATTGTATGCTACCGTTCACGTAAGCACCCAAAGTGATAAAAACTATAACTTTGAGAAGTTTTTGAAGGGTGGCCATAATTTGAATCGAAATTAAACGAAATTTAAATGAAAAATTGCTGAAATATGGTGAAAAAAATTAAAAAAATTCTTTTTAATTTAACAAACTTTTACTTGACTCAATTTTTAATGACATTTCAAGCGCCACCACATTCATAGACACCGCAAGACAAAACTTGACCCGTTCACAGCCACTTGCCTTGATATTAAATTGATAGATTTAGAGCGATTTATGATAATAAATAAAATCCGATTTAATTTTTGTTTTGTATTTTTTTTCTCATTTCAAGCCGTATTTTGACAAACGACACTCAAATAAATAAAAATCTGGTTCACTTTTTTATTTATTTAAAATTCAGTAATCTCCTTGCTTTGACTTGAAATGAAAATATTATTATGATTAAATAAAACTTAAATAAATAATAAAAGAGTTACAAAAACAAGTGACCTGCGGCAATATTTTCTCCTTGATTTTAATTCAATTTTAAACTTTTAAATTTAAACGTGCTAGAAAAAAAAATTTCAAATCAATTTTTTTACTACTTTCATCTCTATGGTCTATGATTTTGAAAAGAATTAATCGATTAAAATGTGAAATTGATAAGAAATTTATATTGCACCATAAAATTAAACATTAATCGGTTATTTTCCATCATTTTTTGATGAAATATTTTAATAATAATAAAAAAAAATACACAAACACTTGTTAAAAAAAATTGTTGAATTAAAAAAAAATTACAAGGCCATTTGTACACAATTTACTTTCATATTCATCACATGAACCTGTAACGCTGCATATCTTTACTTTTGAAATTAAACGCAGGAACGGACACACACAGGAAAGGAAAAAAATGATTAAATTTTGTTCACCTGTTGTTTTGTATTGTGATTTTAATTTTACTTGAACTGTGATGATTGTTTGATTCACATATCCAAAAATATCAACACATAATAATAAAAATAATCATTTTAAAGACATTCACTCAAAAAAATATAGGACCAGACCAGATCAAAAGCAAATATTGACCATCATTGATTCCATATAAGCTCATTTAATATTTATGTCAACTTGTCATAAAGTAATATGAACTGTTTTTTGCTGTTGTGTGATTATTTTTGGTTTTTTTTTGTTTGAAATAGCCAAATTGAACGTTGAAGTCAAAAAAAATTCACACGGTTAATATTTTTTTTTTTGAGATATCATAAAATGTGCGGATATAAGAAATTTTTGAATGTGTGATATTGTTAGTCATGTTATTGGAATGATAATAAATAAATTGTTATATTTGATTATGTTTCATGTTAAACATGAATTTTTTTGTTTGTTTACAAATGAATTGGTATCTGGTTTCATTGATCGATTTTTGGTCAAAATTATAACAAAATTCATAATTTTAAGATGGAATTTCTTGTTATTTAAGGTTTTTATACTGGTTTTTTGTTTTGATGGCGGAACGCAAAGTATTAAGATAAACTCTCAGCTTAAACTCTGTGTGTGGGACATTTCAAAGGTGTTAAAAACTTTTGAATAACTGAACCCAAGTGGTGACGGGAAATTAAGACGGATTTTTTTCTGTGATGGAAATTTTCTCAAGAAAAAATTTAAATTTAAAACAAATTTTAAGCTTTTGAGAAAGAAATTATATTTTCGTATGTCTTAGATAAAAGTGACCTGAAGCAAAGTTGTAGAGAATATTTCAAGCTGCAACTTTGCTGAATTGACCAAGTCAATATTTCATGTACTAAGAGACCAAAAATGATAAATTACACAACTTTTTTGAGCTCGTTCTTCAGTTTTGAGTAACAAAATCATATTTATGAATGAAATATCGATTTAGTCATTCCAGCAAAGTTGTAGCTTGAAATATTTTCACAAGTTTGTTTCAGGTCACTTTTGTCTAAAACTTACCGAAATTTGATTAGCCAGCATTTACAGTTATAACAGAGCTTTTGTGGTACGTAACTTGTCAATTTTCCGGATTTAAATTCAAATGCCATTCATGATCTTGTTCAGTATGGTAGTTTTCCGTGCGAAACATTGAACTAAAAGTCAAATTCTACATTTAAATTCAAAATGATGAAGTGCAACTCATGCCATTCCCTGTCCATTAAATCGAAATCCGATTAAATTCAAATTAACACACGTTTTAATGACTTAAGCCCAGCAAATATTTTCCTGAATATCATATCACAATAAAAAAAATCATGATGATGATGAGTGTTAAAGTCATAATAATAATCTCCAATATCGTAAATTCGCGACTTGGCATCACAAAAAAAAAACAAAGATAAAAACAAATAAAATAAAAATAAATACAAGTTTTATGTTAATCACACCGATAATAATAATTTTCATTCAAATTGTTTCCTTAAAATGAGAAAAAAAGAGAAGAAACAAAACATATAAAATAAAATAAATATCAAATAATGTCTATTTTATTGTAAAATTATGCCATTTCACATATTTTATTTTGTATTTTCAACATCAAAGACGCATCTTGATGGTAAAAAAAAATTTCCTTCATTCAAACATTCAATTGCCTCTTTTTACACTTAAAAAAAATCACTTTGATCAAAGTAAATCATTTGTAATCAATTAAATAAATTATCGATGTTAAATTATTATTTGATTTTAAAATTATCATTTAAAAGGTCTCGTTATCGTCTTAGAGCCATTTCAAATGAAGTCCAAGTCGTGATTAAAACGACCAAGTAACACACATATTTATGTAACTTCTTGATTAAATTTAATATAATTTATTTTAATCCCTGTTATCAATTTTCAAATAAAAAAATGGATTTTAATGTGGTTTTATGGTGTGAATTTAAAAAAAAAAATGTGATAAATTGATGTAGGTCATCTTCGGATAGTTTCTATGAAAAATCGTGATATGGTGATTTTGAGTGATGATGGAAAAATCTTATCAATGGAGGTCAAATGAAAGGGAAATTACGGTAAGTGATTCACTTGACAGATGATTAATTGAATTTCGATGTCAACTAAGAGGAGATCATAACTTCATTCATTGGGTCATCAATCACAGAAATAGGCAGGAAAATGCTCAAATTTTCATAAAAATATATATTTGACTTAATTCAGTCTTGGAAACTGCCTTTCAAATTAAATTGATTTAATGGGTGTTTTTTTTTTTTAATTTAAAGCCTCCATTTACACCTTCGAGTCGATTCGCCTGAATTCGTTTAAGAGATCAAATTCAGATTTGACATTTCCGGTAGACAGACCACCACCTACATTTCAAAAAATGACCTTTATCAAAAAAAAAAATATATTATTTAATAACAAAATATTTGTTTGTTATTCAATTCAAATATTATTTATTATCATTTTAAAAGCCATTTAAAGGTAGCCGTTATGTGACTCCAATCAATCATCTCAAAGTTAATCCCAATATCAATTTCGACTTACATTTAAATTATTTCCCACTTTTCATGATATTTTTAACAAAATGAAGCCATTACATCAAATACAACTTTTTCACTTTAGATATTTTTTCATTTTTGTAAACAATTAGCGAATAGAACAATTTTTTTAATGTGATTTACTTTAAAAATAAGCTAAAAACATGCATATAATTATATTCAATTTGCATTCAATTAACATTAAATTCATATTTAAATTATTACTTGAACATGCAACAAAACAACATTAAAATAGACAATTAAACGGTGTCAAAATATCAATTATTTACAAGATTTTGTACACATTCTTGACATGCGAGCACAACAGAAAAAAAATGTCTTAAATATACAAATAAATTTTCGTTTTTTATTTTAATTACAATTTTTTTCTTCATAATTTATTCATTTAAATTTTTCGTGACATTTTATGATTTTGAAATAGTAATATTCAGTCACATTATAAACATAATTATTAAAATTTAAATTATTATTATTATTATTAGCCATTAGATTAGAAATCATTTCAGTGTGTTTTTTTTTGTTGTAATGCAATTACATTTTTTTGATTTGACATCAAGTCGACGTATGAAAAACTTTTGAAGTTTTGAATGGATTTTAATTGAAAATAATGATATCAAGTGGCTTTCACATAAAAAAAAACGTTTAACTACCCTTTGTATAATAATAATGAGAGTAAATCGAGTGTGTGTGCTCAATTTCTGTTCAATCATGCAGGGACTTATTTGAAAAAAAGACAAGATTCATATCTTTAAATTCAATCAAAATATTTTGTGCTATTTATTTTATCTTTTTTAAGAGTTATGAATTTAAAAGTTATGAAAAAAAAAATGTTATTATTTTATTACAAAATAACAATAAAGTTACTTGTGTGTGTCTAAACAACTTGCACTAATAAGGCTACTATTTGTCATTAAAATTGTTAAATTATGTTCAATTATTTTTAACTTTTAAATTCCTTTAGTTAAAAATTTTTGTGTTTCAAAATATATTTGTCTGTATATTAAATATTGAGTAATTTTTTATTTTTTTTAATTAAATTAAAATTTAATTAGAGCAATTTTTTTTTTGTTTTTTGGTATTTGTTATTCAAACAATGTACATTGTACAAATTAGGAACTTAGCGAAAGGAGATTTGAAACGCCAAGAACAGACAAGGCAATTTTTTTGAGACATTCAAGCACTCTGAGAGGTGCTTTGTGTGATTAAATTTTTGACTAAGATTTTTAAAGTTGGGTGCCAATATTTGTTAGCCATGAACTTTTAAAGCTCAAATATCAGTATTTAAGGCTCCTCATCCTAAATTCAAGGCTAGAGACAATTTAATGAAAGTTTCCTACATAAGATTCAAAATGAACCATCACGCACCTACTTACTTATTTTACTTTACTTTAAGCCTTTAAGCAAAGGCGATCTACAAAATGTCTCCATCTAGAATGTCGGATTGCAATTTGTTTCAGTTCCCCCAGGTCGTTAAATTGTGCCTCATTTGTCTCTCTGACTGAGTTGGCATCAGATATAGTGGAGCGTCGCCAGGTGTTCCTTGGTCCACCTCTTCTAATGCTAATTTGTGCATTGTATACAAGGGACTAGTGGCAAACTTTGATATAGACTGAAGAGCACCATATACGGTGAAGTATCGTAAAGGCACTTCTAGCTTTTCTTATACTGGTTTGCACATCTTTAGCTGCGGCGCCATCCACGCTCACCACAGTGTCTAGATATGTGAATTCGTTGATTTGTTCTATCAATCACGAGCATCATAGCAGCTTGAGATTCTGAATTAATTCGCATTTCTTTAGTCTAGTTGACGTTGATCTTCATTCCAACCTTAGCCGATTGCGTGGCAAAGTCAGATTTCTCACATTTATCATCGGCATTCAAGTCGATCTTGCTGTTTTAGAGGGTCCCATATAATACCCCTTGGCTTGTCTCTTACTGCAGCTTTGTTCACTTCGTCCATCACTACCAAAAATAGTAATGGAGACAGCAGACACGCACTTACATGAATTAATAATTAAAGTTCTCATTTTTTTTAAATTCCTTATTCCTATAAAAAATTATCATGTCATATTTCCCTCATATAAAAAAAAATAAACTCATAACACTCATGAAATCCGGAAATCCATAATTTAAACGTGTAGTAATTAAAAAAAAAATATACAACTTAATTGAAAATTTCAGTCAATTCTTGACAAATTTATCATAAATTGTATATTCAATGTTAATTGTAATTTTTTTTACTCGTGTCGATTAAAAATTAAACAAGGAAAGTATTCTAGCAAAGTCACGCCCGCCTATTTAAAAATCTAATCTAAAGTACATTTAATTTGAACAAGTGCGAGGTCAAGTAACAGGTACTTTTTGTTGAAATTGAAGAAAAAAACTTCAAAAAGAAAACATTGAAAACCAATTCAATTTATGAAGTGATTTATTTTTATTTTTAAAGACATTAAATATAAAATGGAATGATTGATTAACATTTACATTAAAATTTAATAGCATTAAAGTTGAAGTACTAAAAAAATTGGGTAAACATATCTTAAAATTTTTATAAGAGATCTTTTATTTGAAATTTTTTTTTTTGTTTAATGAGGAAATGTAATCAATTTTAATGATAAAAAAATATGTAAATTAATCGAAGTAAAGATCGATTTTTAGCGTTCTACATTTTTAAGAACTTCAAGTGACTGTTCGCACGATCATACCAAAAAATCTCAAAATTAATCAAATACTCTGTTAATTCTATTTCCTTTAAACGATCAAACTGCAATCATTTGAATTGTTAACTCAATTTATCAAGTTACACAATTAAAATTTAACCATAAAACAACAAAACATGCCCCCAAGGCAAGAATTTGCAATAAATCTGATTCAATCTTGATCACAATTTGAAATACCACAAAACAAAACCACCTTTCAAAGGACGAATGTTAAATACCTACATATTTTTGCTTTGCATATCATTAAAAGTCAAATAAATTGCACTTGTGTCTCTCTCTCACTCTCTCATATATTCTGAATAACGCTTTTTTATTTCATTTGTCTCTGCAAAAACTCAAATTGAGCTTTAAAGAAAAAAAAACGCTATCTGTTTGCTAATTATGGCTAATTATTTAACAAGTTCCAACTATATCGATCTAAAATTGACTTGTGTTCTTAACTCAATGCAAAAAAGCACACACACATTATTACCTCACTTAAATTCATTTAATAATCAAATCATAATTCATTACAATAAATATTATAAATAGAAAAAAAAAATATTGTAAAGTGAGTTAAACGCCCATATTTTATTTATTTATTATGCATATTATTATTATTATACAAGTCTGATATGATATTAATTTTATATAAAACAAAATGCAACACTACTGACCAATATATTCATGTTTTCATGTATTATTTATTTTATTTTATCTTACATGATATGTAAAGCGTACAGCATTTAAATCTTGTTCTTACTCTAAAATTTATCACATATAATTCGAAGCAACAAGTTGGACACTGTTAAAAATATGCATACATGATAAATTACACACACACACACATGAGTGCACTACAAAAAAATTACATAAAAAGAAAAAAAAAAATGAATGAGTTAAAGTGTGTGTATTGTGTTTCTATAGAAATTACAACAAAAAAATAAATAAATAATATCATATGTGAAACTGAAATATAAGTGAAAAAAAAACGGTACATTAACAGAGACTTTTAAAACAGGTTTATTCATATACACACAATTTGAAATGAAAATAAAAGTGGATTAATTACGTAAGATTTTTTTTTTCTTTGATATTGAGTCCAGTTTTATCATTATTATTATTAATATTAAATTGAATTGAATTTTAAATTATTTATTGTTGTAACAATGTTTGCACATTTTATTAACTGGATTAAGCCAAAACAAAATTTTATCAATGAAATCTATAAAAATAATAATAAAATAAAAAAAAAAACATGAGTAAATGTTTTAATTTTATCTCATTTTGATTATGTTAATTATTTTAAATGTAAATTCCCATGGATTAAAACATTTAAATTTACAGTTAACTTCTTGATGTTTTTTTTTACGTTAAATTATTTAATTTTTTTTTGACAAAGTCATTAAAAAGTTTTGTATTATATGGGAATAAGCATGTTAATTAACGGTGAAACTTTTTAATTATATTGATTTTATTTTTTTTGTTTAACAATGTTCAATATTATGTGATATTCTTTTTTCCTTGCTGTTTTTTGAAAAGGAATTTGGGTTAAATGTAGAAAGGGACTAAAATGAAAGGGATTGGTTTTTGTTTTTGATCTTAATCGAAAATGATGAGTGAATTTTGCATGGTTATGGGAATTTTAAATTTTTTGACATTAACTTTCATGTAAAATATATTTAATTGAAAGGAATTTCAATGCAACAGGTTCACTAAGGTAAGCACTCAAGATTTCTGTACGTATTTCTGTGATGTTATACGACACTTTCAATCGGCTCTCCTGTAAAATTTTTGTTAAACTCAAAATATTCATCGAAACAAAAAGTATTCATTTTTAAACAAAGAACAAATCATAGAAGAAAGTTTTGCTCTTAACTCAATATTTCCGGTAGAAACGGTTTATGGGTTAAGAATGGGTGCCATAAGACCGCATATGGGATCTAGGCAAACAACTCTTCTACATCCAAAATAATAAAATGAGCTACCAGTTGATATTCGAAGGATTCCAAGCTATAGACAATTCATAAATGCAACAAATTTTTTCCTCAAAACATCTGCGATCATCACAAAGCACTTTGTCTCTTGAAACGCAAGATTAGATCAGATTTCTAGGGCGGTCTTAGAAGAGAACCAGCACTCAGACCTACAGATGGGTCCATTGTGCATACCCAGTATCATCATATCTGATGAAGAAGGAACCAAATCTAGAGAAACAACTAAAGTAATAAGAAATCCACTTGACCTGGTTCAGTTCAAGAAAGTGACCACAATTTCTCATAAAGCTAAACAGGGCAGACAAGTATTATATAGCTAAGCATATGGTTTTGGGTCATCGATTCAATGAAAGGTTGTGTGTGGTATCTTATCAGAAGTTCGTGACTCTAAAAAATTATTATGATGGTCCCTTGAATGGAGTCCTCGGAGTGAAAAAATAAAAGTTAAGACCAAAAGTAACCATGGTGGCTCCTTCGAAGAAGACTCTCAACATTTTCCATTACCACAATTTTATTTCAAAGTCAATTCTATCACAATAATAATTAAAATCCTTCAATCAACTCCAATTAATTAGTCACATCTTCTCAAATTCACGATTTCTCATTATGATAATCATCTGAAACATGAAGACGCTTCACATTCATGCTAAATTACAAAATAATCATGATAAAATGACATAAAACACAATTAAATGATAATATGAGTCATTTTCAGCTGCAAATTAACTTTTTTTTTTTCAAATATAATAATGAAAACTAATTGTGTTCTAAGTAGAACCTTGTTATTGTGTGTGAATTATTACAAATAATTATCATTATAACAATGCAAAATGTACAAAAAAATTGAATTTAAACTAAATTCCTTTAAGATAATGATGATAATAACAAAAAAATAATAATAAAAATAACTTAAATCACAATTATTATTACAAGGAATACTTTTAACATAATTTGATATTTTTATTTCATGACTTTGATTATAATTATTTTTTTTTTATTACAATTCGGATGAGTCGTTTACTTCTCAAGCGAATTCCTTTGTTATTTATGTTTTTCAATGAAAAATACTGCAAAATTCAAAGCAAAATTGAGGGAAACGTGATTTGATATCAGGCGTCATTCAAACCAAAGCATCACAAAACCGCGAAACTTATACTAAAAATAATCCAAGGTCGTTTTTGTGTTTCTTTATTTCTGTGTAAACGTGTGTAAAATGTAATCAATATTCATTCACGATCAATCATACATAAAAAAAATTAATATTCAATTATTATGTGAGAAATTGATTTTTCGTGAACTTGCATTATTTTTATATTACATTAATACACATTTTTTTTAAAGATGAAGGTTATTGTAATTTAGATGCAATTGTTTCATTAAATTTTTATGAGATGATACTTTTATAAAAAAAAACATTTTTTTTTGTTTAAATGAAAGGAGGAATAAAATTAGATTTGAATTGAGATTAAATAAATTGAATAATGACTTGAGTCGTGCGAGTGAATTGGCGCCAGATTATAAAAAATAAAAAAAAAATGTAATGAGAGAAGCGTGGCATAAATTATGTGATAATTGTATTTTTAAAAGGAAAATGAAAGAATTGGGATAGTAAAAGCCCTTTAGTGCTCAATTTAAGTGTATTTGAACTGCTTTAATTGCATAACAGTCTAATTTATTTTTTTTAAATGAATTAAAAAATGAATGCTATACAAAAAAAATAAAAATAACAATAATAATGTGATCTAAAACTACTGATAAGATGTAGCACAATAGGCGTTGATTTCTGTAATTGTGGTTGTTATTATTGTCAATGAGGCATAAAAATGCAAGAAAAAAAAAATATCTGAATTGAATGGTTTAAGATCAAATTTTTGAGTGCAACTCAATTGTTTGAAATTAATTATCATAAACGTTTGCCTTGAAAGGTCTCTCGCGTTAAAGTTTTATTGTTATTGCCTAACATTTTTTTTATTTAACTTCTAAAAATAAATTGAAAAAAAATGTGTGTTTGTGTGTATGAAGTCATGGCTTAAGCGCATACTCAGAACTACTTTTTTTTGAGAGGAAATCGCTTAAATGTCACTTCTTAAGACTTTTTTAAATTTTTTTAACTCCCACTCGGTAGACTGATTTTTTCAATTTTTTTCCGCCATCTAATTTATTTCTCAAATTTTCCAATTTCTTGCTTTTCAATCTGAATTTCAAACATGATTGGAGGGTTCTGCTTCTAGTTCAATATAAAAAAAAGCCAGAGACCTTGACTCGATTACTGACATTTTAACACTTATCCACCTTATTTTTAATTGAAAATCGATTCTTTTTGTTTAACGTCCACTACAAATACAAATAAAACATTGGAATGCACAATAAACTACCTTTGATTAATCTCAAATGGAAATAAATGGATTAACTCATTTAACTTCAAGAAAAACTTAAATAACAAAACAACTTAAGCATTCAATATTTGTATTAAAACAAGCAAAATAATAATAATAGTTTAACGTTATTTTTTTATTAATGAGCCTTTTTAACACATTTTGCAGCTGTTGAAGTGAGTATTGGTGTTTCATTTCAATGCTTAAGTAATTGAGCTATCCACCCATTTTCAATCAAACTTGAAGTTTTTAAATTAAATTTGTTTCATTGAAAAGAAAAAAATGAGAGTTCTTACCACTGTGCGGTTTAGTAAAATGCATTTCGATGGGACTCGTTTCATTGAATAAAATTAAGTATTTAAAGAATTTCTCAAAATAACGGATTTTTTAAAAAAATTCTAAATTGCTTAAAATTTAAAAATTTTTGAACAATTCCGCAATTTTTTTTAAAAAAACATAAATATTTGGAAAAATTAAACACATTGGGCTTTTGACCGTTTTCAGACTCTGGACTCTGCACTAAAAATTGATCAGGCTTCGATTTTTATTTAAATTTTTTGAATTTTTCGATACACGTGTGTACGGAAATTCTTTGATTTAGAAAATTTTATTGTGATAAGAGCTTCTAAACTCAAAAAATCAAATGCTTTTCTGCAATTTCTTCTAACACCCAACTTCATTAAAATAACACTTTAGACATAACATTACAAGACATATATCAAAATAATAAATCAAATAAACGAAACTTTCTTTGGCAATCACAACGAAAATCTTTAAAAACGCCGCCACATTATAACTCACTTCAATTTTTGGTTTGTATTTTTATTTATTTATTATTTTGAATTCAATAAAAGATTAAATGCCTCAGATAAATCAAGAAAACATCATAAAATAATTTATTATCTCTTTGAATTCATTTTGAATTACATTGAAAAAATTAGATGTGTGTTGTGTGTAAATTTCATATCGTTAATCATACACATTTTTCGCTATCGTAACTCTAATTTTGTGATAATTTCAATGCAAAAAAATGCATTCACTAATCTTTTACATAAAATCTTTCAATTCAAAAGGCAAAAAAAAAAACATATTCTTTTGCAATGAATCTGAATTAAGAAAAATTTTAAAGTTAATGCAATTTAGCACTTCATATAAAAATAAAATACACACACACACACATTCTATTTATATGTCAAGTCAAGTGTGCTCTCGATTTATTACTTTATTTAACATAAAATACATTTTTTTTCTCAATTTTTTGTATTTATTTATGTTTTTCCTGTAAAATTTAAAATTTGTATTAATGAAATATGTGTGTGGTGCGGCAAAACTTTTAGCTACAAAATGCAATTCATAAATATCACTTGTATGTAATGTGAAATAAATGGCACATGTTTTAAATTTAATGTTGTATTATTGCAAAAAAAAAAATAATCAAAGTTTTGTTTCTTTAAGAGTTGGTTCAATTTAAATTGTTACACAATTCATTAATGTACGTGTGTGTGTGTGTGTGTGGCTCCGTGTATTGGACAATCTGCGAAATGAACGTTAATTTTAAGAATAAATGAAATGTTTATGATTTGTTTTCAATGTATTTTAATTTCCTGGTGTAGTTTGTGGTTAATTGTAATTTTAAACGAAATTTCATTGTTCGTCTGATTCTGTATTTGAAGGTCTTATGAAACTCACTTTTCATCTCACGAAGGAGAGTGGAAAAATTCAAACCCATATCTCATTGTCATCTTAATTTAACCACTTCCGACTCGAACAATAAATATTTTAATTTTTTTCTTTTCTTTACATTTTCAGGTGGATACCATCAAAAAACGATCATCTCTCATCATATTTTATGTAAGTTTTTATTCATAATCAAATTTAACTATTATTTAATTTAACAAACAAAAAAAATTGTTCAAGTACCAGTCCAATAAACATTTAAAGTACTCTTATGAAATACAATCAACATTGTTACTTTTTAATAGAATGTGATAGAAAAAAATCTTCAATGATCGTGAAAGTTTAAACCACAATTACAATGATTATAATAAAAATATAATTAATGATATGACAAAACGATACCACTAGAAAATGATCTTTAAAGAGTTTTATTTGTTTATTTTATTTTTCTATTCAAATTAACATTATTAGGCATTTAAGTAGTTACAAAATGAAAACATGAAATGTTGCATTAGTTTCATTATTATTGTTATTATTTCTCTATTACAATAATAATTTTATAACACAAAAAAGTAAAAATAAAGAAAACAAAATTTTATTTTTAACAATAGAAAGAATTAATGGGTTACAGATTCCAACCTACGAATTAACACCTAAAAGGGCCTCATTACCAATTTGACACAATTATATGTGTTATGTTACATTGTTACATATCTTTAAATTTTATTTCTTTTGTATCATCTTTTAAAAGCAATTTGAATGGCAGTTCAAATCACGGTGTGTCGGAATGTGCAATGAAAATAAGGGAAATTGAAAGTCTTTAGTTTCTGACAACGGAATTGTTTGAAATTTTAAATTCTAAATGCTGTCAAAATTACAGTGTTTTATTCGTTGTTCACTCAAAAATTTATTTTCTTATCTTTTTTTTTGACTTCTGAGCACTTAGAGCTAATCTGTACGTATGAGTAAATTTATAGCTTAGGTTGTCTAATTTGGAATAAATTTATTGTTTTCAATGTATTAAAAATGTTTAACACCGCTAAAAATAAGCATTTTCTTGTACTTAATGCTCTTGTATAAATTTTGAGAAAAAGAGAGAAATATTAGAAATATATGAAGGTAATGTTCTACAAAGTTGTAGCCTTGTAACGTTTAAAAATCCAAATAAAATTATTAAGACAATTTAATTTAATTTTTTACGAGTCTACGATTTTTTGATTCTTAACAAGAAAATATGTTTTCAAAGCAAACATAAAAGCATAGTTTTTAAAAAAATTCAATCCCTTGTTTCACCACTTTTTAGTGCTAATTTCCATAATAAATAGCTACATATCTTCAGATGGCCATTATATGGTTAAACAATGATTTTTGAAAAATAGCACTTAAAGCTTATTGTTTTGGAAATTTTTTGTGATTCCTGACATATCTCAAATTCCTTCCCTCCCTACAAATATCAGGTTTTTACCATCTTTTTACTGAAAAATTTACTTTTGCAGGATCAGATCGACCTTTTCTGACTTTTATGGTTTTTCGATTATTCAAGTCCGTTTTTTTTCTAAAAAATATCATATACATCGAGAAATTACGAAATTAGTAGAACGAATTACTCTTAATAAACATTTTATTTCACATTTTATTAGTGCTTAATCAGCTATTTTGTAAATAAATTGCCTGATTGCCGAAAAACTGAACTCATTATATTACAATATGTCTTAACTTAATAAAAAATTATTAACATTATTATGATTGAAACAAAAAAAAAATTACTAATATGCGTTGGATGTGTGGACAAGAGGCCAAATTAATCTAATTATTACATGACTTGACACAAAAAAATTACTTAACCCTTCTGCTCTCGTAAAATTCTGTTTCAATAAAATCGGAATTAATTTATTTTAATTAATTTTATGCCTAGGTCAAAATTCAAGGGGAAGTCTTTGGCGTGTATCATGGTCTTAGTGTGCAAAATTCACTTTTTATAGAATTAAACAAAAATTGAATAGCCATTTAATGGGACATTAATTTCTTTGAGTGATGAAGGGTTAAAACAAACATTATTCTATTTTTTTCTGTTTAATTCACGTTTGAACTTTTACTTTTTGTTTTTTAAACATATGTGTTTTAATTTATTTAGGTCTATCTTTTGTTTAAATGTTCGATTGTAGGTGAACTTAAATCGTTTTTAAATCACACGCACATTTTATGACAAATATTTTTTTTTATGACTTGATTAAAGGGAAATAACTTTAAATCTTTTATTACTTTATTAAAAAAAATGTAATATGATGTAATCTGAGACAAAATCTAATGATGATTTATTTGATTTTAATCTTACATAATTTTCTCTCATTAAATGTGCTTCCTACTGATTTTCTACCGGGATTTCCATATTCATTCACTGATAATTCCCTTAAGGCCTTCAAAAGTGCTACCGGCAATTAAAAAACTCAAAAGTGTTTGTGTCATTTTTGTTTGTTTCATTTAATCTCTCGCAAATGATATTGCAAATACAAGTTTCATTCACCCTTCATTGTAAAATTTATTCATCGTATCACATTTTTGTTTGTAATTCAATCAAAATAAATGTAAATCATAATGTGAGTGAGTGATGTTGAATGAGTGTGGAAAGAAATTGAATTTAAAATGTAAAAACAGCGACATCACGCAAATAAAATAGAGAAAATACCTCTTCTGACAACATGATACATGAAAGCACTTGTTTTTTTTACATGTTGCTGCACACTTTGATGAAAAGTATTAAAAAGATAAAAGAAAAACACAAATCAAATTGGATAGATGAATGATTAAAATAAAAAAAAAATAATACTTAGCATGATAATATTTTTTTTTTGCATTTCATTGATAGCTATTATTTACATTAAAATGTTGAAGCTCGTCAAAATAGACATCATCAAGTTAGCAGCGCGTGTGTTTGCATTTTTTTTTATTATATCAAGTTTATGCGGGAGATTACAATAAAAAAAAATTATAAATGTAAGATAATAATAATTATAATCAAAGAAAATCAAATCAAATGTATGTATGTAGAGAAAGTGAGCTAAGAAAAAAAAATAACATGCAATATCAGGTACTCATGTAATCTCTGATCACAAATGAGAATAAAATTACATGCAAGGTGTATCAAAATACGTTTTACAGTTAATATTACATGAATTTCGATATTCATGGACGAAAAATTGCGGTTTCTAGTCCAAAATTGTGATAAAATTTGAATTTACAAGGATTTGACTCAATGTCCATTCCCATAACTGGCTTTGAGTGCCATAGCTTCCATTATGACAAAGATTTGGTGAATACGATCCTCAAATAGCTTATTATGAAGAATTTAAATGTGAAGTGAACACATTTACGAAACATCGCATAACCTCAAATCAAATGTCTCAGCAAATTAGCTTCAAAAATAATAAAAAATTTTCAGCAAAATATCAAATTTACTTTTCATTGCATCACATTTCCACATTATTTAACTTCAGTTTTTATTATTTTTATTATTTTTTTAAAAAAAAATATTATTGTCCAAAAAATTCGCGGTGGTAAAAATAATAATGTTATGACAGTTGGTAATCAAACAAAATTTGTTTATTTATTTCATTTTACATCTCATTTACTTTAAGTATTTGTTTTCTCATTATACGTCTTTCAAAATGAAATTTCAAGCTTATTAGTGTTTTTAGTTTTATTATTATTATTTTTTTTTGCAATGAGAGCGTATGCTATGAAGTGAAATAAAACAAAAAACCTATTAAATAAATGATGACAAATGGATGCAACATTAAATTTCTTATTAACTCAATTAAATCATTGTTAGGGATTGTGTTTAAAAGAGGAGTTAGTTGCAAAAAAATTTCCTCTCGCTCGCTCATATGAACATTTAACAGTGAAATTAAATCAAATTAGCAATCAATTTTGGACTAAATTGAAACAATTTAATCAATTTTCATTTAAAAACTCGTCACATCACTTCAGAATATGAAATGTTCAATGTAACAAAAGCCAGAAATGAACAGACAGGAAATAATTGCCATCTTCAGATGTGAAACAAACAAAAAAAAATCATTTAAAACTAAAAGAGAAAATTGATTTTTTTTTCTTACATTTGTTTCAATATTTTCTCATGGAATTCAATAAAAAAAGGCATAATAACAATCATCATATTGAGTCACATTATGAGACTTTTGAGACAGGACATGATGTAATGGCCCATTGTTTCATCTTCATCTGCTTCATCATCATCACACATATGAAGTTAAAATTTTTCAATCAAACTAATAGACTAGCAAAAATTGAATTCACCTTTCATCATAAATAATAGACATTATTTAATTAACACAAATGTGTCGATTTTTTTTCTCATTTCATTTCATTTCACTTTGGTTCATAATATGTGTGTTAAAAGTCAATTTAATGATCAATCAATCGATTTTATGTTTTGTTTTGTCTCCATTACGGTTTTTTTGTTGTGTTAAAGATTATTAATTGGATTATTAAAAGTAATTTCCTTTCATTTACAGCACCAATTACGATTATTTAATATTTTATTGCCAATTTTTTTATTGTACAATTTAAACAATTATGTGTGAGAAAGTTCAATTATTAAAATTTTTTGTTGTAAAATTTGAGATCGAAAATTATAATTTTTTTTTTCAATTTTATCAATAAAATATCTTAAAATAGCAAATTATGAACATTTAACCGTAGTTTACAAGGAATTTCATGGAAGTTACATGAAACTGAAGACAAACAATGTTAATGCAAGCCAATTTCAATGCCATGAGCGATTTTTTTCGTTTTTTTTTTACATTCTTCTAAATGTATTACAAAGTTTAAATTTAAATTCAAATTCAAATTTGATTACATTTTACGAAAAATATCGTAAATTAATTGTATCGCCATTTCAAATTAAGTTCACTGCAAAACCGTAACATTACCTTAAATTTCATAGTGGTTTGTGTTTCATTAGAGGAAATTTTTCATATTTTTATTGTAAAATAAAAAAAATATAATGACTTTTAACATTTATACCGATCAATGTAAATGAATTGTGTTTGAGAAACCTTGAATAACCCGGTGTTTACTTTAGTTTTTTTTCTCAATTTTTTTACGTTGTTGTTGCAACAACATTTTATCGATTAAAACAAAATAAATTGAGAGTGAGAAACACTTTTTAATGAAATACATATAAAAATTACATTATTAAAGGCGTTTCATTTGTGTATTTTTTATTTTATCTCGTTTGCTGTGATCTTGTATTTGAGTGACAAATAGATCAAGGTGAAAAATTGGTTCGAATCACATATTTACTGTGAGCTTGTAATTTGATTGAATGTGTTTTGTTAAATTTTATTTATTTTTTATTAAGAATAATTTTATTATGTATTTTGTTATTGTTATAAAATTATATGATATTATTATTAATGTGAGAGATTTTATTTTTGTTGATCACAATGAGTGAGAAGAGGAAATGAAAAAAAAATTACTTCCAGCTTTGAGAGTCATGGACAATTAAAATGATGTGAATGTAAAATTTTAATTAATTAATTGAGGTGAATTTCTATGAAATTATTTGAAATTAATTCAACTACCGGAATTTGCCAGTTCAAATTCGGCCCATGTAAGATGAAATGCGATACACTATAAGTTGAAAACGCCCCGCAAACCACCCGCATTATACACTTGGACTAAAGGAGTACCCATAATATTCGAAATTATTATCCAAATTAACAGGAAATACGCTAGAAATTGCTTTTTTTCAAACACGTTGTAAGCTTAAATCAATTATTTCTTTCTACGGACGAAATAAATTTTTACTGCGGGGTGTTTTCAACTTACAGTTTATGTTTTCCACTAAGCTCAAACAAACAAGTGAAAAATCAGTGGGGTACCGTTGGAGCCAGTGGGACAACGAAAATTATGCAAAATTCCAAATCAATAAGAAATCAAAAATTCAAATTAAAAGTTTTTGCAGAGCTTGGCTATCCATCGAGCCCATTGTGCATGCCCTGTTATCATTATCCTAGGACCTTAGCTTTAATCCTGTCATTCCAAGCAGTTGCCACCTTTATCTAGCCCTTACCTCAAATTGTATGTCCGAAAAAAGGAAATTTTGATACTTTAAAGTTTAATGGCTGGAGCAAAAATTGAACTGCCAACCTTAAGATTAATCATCCAACCCGCTAACCACTGCACTGTACAATCCCCAATTTCACATTACTTCAACCATTTTTTTTTCATTAAAACAATAAGTTCAAGTTCATGAAATAATAATAAAAAAAAATTGAAGAATCATCTTTGGGCTAGTTCTCTTAATACAAAATTCAATTCAATGCCAATGTCAATAAAAAAATTTCAGTAATTTATTCCAGCATTGTTTTCGATTTTTTTTATAAATAATATTAAGAAAAAAAAAGTTAACAATAATATTATTTTTATAGTCAAAATATCAACACCAAAATGAACTCCCCTTTTTATTTTTTTTATATTAAATTAATAATGAGATTAATATTTCAATTTATTTTGCATAATAATAGGGATTCATCTCTTTTACTTTGATATATTTTTATTAATATTTTTATTTTTATTACATCAAACAACAAAAAAAAAACATTTTAAATTTAATAAAAATATAATGTATTTATTGTTCTTCTATCATTTTAATTTTTTTTTTGAATCGTACGTGTGTTCTGATGTCTATTAAATGTAAAATAAAAAAATATAAAACACAACTCAATCAATCGTGTCTGATTCTCATGTCATGACTTGAAAGGTGATGATTTAATTTAGTTTTAAAATACTAAAAAAATTAAAATTAAATTAAATTGAGTTAAGAATTAACATTGTTAAGTATTGAAAAATAAATATTTATTCTGGGTGTGTTTTGAAGTAATAATAATCATAATACGTGTTTACATAAATAATTTAATTGTAGGAAGTTCAGTTCAGTGCTAATTTTCAGTGATTTTTTAAAGTTCAAGAATAATGTTGATTTTTTTCAATAAATTGCTTTTTAAGGAGTTAATGATATTGAGTTAAAATTAAAGAAAAAAAATTATTATACAATTTAACTTAAGTAAGTTTTGACTTCCTTTACGTAGGTTTTAGTAAAAAATAGTTTACTCAAAATAGTTTATGAATTTAGAGTTTTTTTTTTAAATTTAATTTGAATAATATTGTTCATGATATTCTAAAAAAACTATTAGGATTTCTTGTCAAACTAGCTTTTGCTCTTTCGAAAATACAAAAAAAAAATGTTTTTGACCATTGTTGTTTTTTAAAATTTTTTTTTTTATCATTTTATCACTTTATTATGGTCATTTAAATAAAAAAAATCTCATTCAAAACTTGTTTTTTTTTAATACTTTGACAATAAAAGAATAAAATTCATTCTCTCTAATGGACTCAACATTCCGGAATAATCATAACAATCAAATATTTTTTTCGAGAGAAATGTGTGGATCAACTTTTATTTCATTGTGTAATCAGCTAAATTTATCTGTCTGATTTTTTTGCTTGTCTTTTATTTATTTTATTTAATTTTATGTTAATGATAAGAAACATTTCTTGTTCATTAGTCAATTTATTTTTAATCAAGAAGATGTTTAATTATCAAAAAATATCACAAAAACTTTGAAAGTTGAGTTAAATATGTGATTTATTTACTATCAGTCAATCAAACTTTGATTTTTTGTATAATTAATTGTTTAATTAACTTAGAATGGATTCCAAGAATCTACTACGCCCAATTTAAAAGGAAGTGAATTTAAATGAAGAATTTTATGATGTGAAGATAAGATAAGAAAAATTTCCATGAAAAGACCTCTCACATTGATTTTCTTACATTTTTCATTGAGGCGTTCACTCAAATCATGCGCATTTAACTTAAAACCACTTAAAATTCATTCATTAGACAAATTTAAGTTCTCTCTAAAACACACACAAATTTTATATTTCAACTTTTATATTTTTCAATTCACTGTGACCTGAAACAAAGTCAAGTGAAATACAAAATAAAAAAAATATATTTTTTATTAGAAGGTCAAATTATCTTTTCATATACACACAACATTCTACAATTTTCTCATGTCAATCTCGTTTAATCTCGTACTGTGTAAAATTGAAAACAGAACAACATTGAATTAATATGATATTAAATTAAAATAAATAAATAACAAAAATTCTTTTAAAAATATTCAACAATTTACTTTAATTCACATAAATTATGATCATAAATAATAAAATAAAATTACAATAAAATAATAATTAATTAGCAAATAATTTAACGGAGAGAAAAATTCAAATAAAAGTCATACCAGATTTAAATCAAAATTAAATTAGATTTGAAACAAAAATTATTATTTTTTGAACAGGTTCGTTTCTTATTCGACTGTTAAAGTCTTTTGTTTTGTCACCGGTGCAAATTTTTTAAAGTACAATCAAACTTGTTATGTAAAATAATTAATATGATTTTTTGTTGCTGAATTTCTTTTAGAATGCCATTCATTTATTATGATAATTTTAATTAAAAAGGCATTTGAGTGCATGTTGACATTTAAACTTGACAACGACATGGAATTTGAACAAATTGAAGGTCGTGTGACTGTTTTTTTTTTTTCTTTAAATAGTTATATAATAATAATAATTAACCGTTTTTTTTGTTGTTACTGTTAAACGTCTTTGAAATTCAACTGATAAATTTCAATGAGTTGTTTTATTTCTTGTTTTATCTCAGATCAAGAATGAGTTGCAGGTCAATAGGGTAAACATGGTTAAAGAATGGAAAACACACAATCAATTCATTCAATAAAAAATTTAAAAAAAATGAAATAAAATTGATTTTGTTGTTACAATAAAAAAAAAGTGAAAGGAATTTCTGATTGTGTTGAGACCATATACGGAAAATTGCGCAGCTCAATGGAATACAAGCAAAACAAGCGGGTTCACCAAAAATTGTATTAGATACCATGATTATGATATCAATTTTTGATTAATTACTTGTAATTTTGACAGAGAGCGTGTGCCACGTGCACTTTAATACTTGTGATTACATTTCATTTCAATACAAAAAGTTCACTTACCTTGTTCTTGGTCTGGCAGCATTATTATTAAATGTCTTTGCTGTGAGATTTCTGCTGCCTGTCCCATTTAGTAGATGTTGCTGTTGACTTGCACTAGTCCGTGGTAATCGAGGTGATGGATTTCCGGTGCCCGGTCGTATAATTGGGCTACCACCAAGTGCTAAGACAATACAGGCAAATAGCACTGCGGCCTTTAAGGCCATCATTTTGTCATGTGTTTAACCAATTCACGTGTTACACTTAATTTTCCTTACTAGGGAAAATTATCCAATAATCTTTTTTTTTTAACAAGTTTTTACTTTAATTTGAAATTAAATTTCAATTTTTAATTTCCAATCAATTACAATTTTATTTTTATTAAAATAAAATTCCACTTGTATCGTTTATTTTGAAATTGACTCTTAATATCAATTCAATTTATTTTGTTTATTCACTTTTTTTTATCTAAGCTTCTGTAAAAAATATTCAAAAAATACTACAACGAAAATAAAAATTATTTTAAGTTAAAATGTATGCAAATATTTGATATCTATTTTAAAGCAACTCATAAAATTAAGTAAATGACACTTTTTTGCATGATTTCCCAATTAATTAGATAATTTTGACGTGATTTTTTATAATACGAAAAAAGTGCAAGTTGTTAATTGCCCATCAAAGAGAATAAAATATTCAATTAAATTAAAATACAATTAAAATCATTCATAAAACTACAAAATAAAATTATTAATCGCCTTCATTTATGCTTATCAAGCTGGACTCATATAATTTTATATTTACTTTAAGCTTCATACTTTGAAATTTAATTTTAATAAACAACTGGTTCAATCAACACCAAAATGAAAATGAAAGTATGTGTATATTGAAATATAAAAATTACAAGTTTTTATATTTAATTTCATATAAGCATATAAGACAAGAATGGTGGCAGTCAGTGCAATTTTTATACGCGCTGATATTTATAAATAAACATATTATTTTACCACACACAACACCATACTTTTTTTTATATTTACAAGTCTTACAAGTTTATTGTTCGAATTTTTAATATTTTTTTTATTTCTTTTTTTTCTGGTTCGAAATCAACACAATTATTATTGAGAGACTTGATATGCAAAGTGAATATTTTTATATTCGATGTAATATTATAATTATTATGGTATATTGTTCACACATTCCTTTATATTGTTTATTTTATTTTTATTTTTTGTCGTCTTCGGTTAATTTTGAATTTTTTTTCTCTCGCTTGTACGACTCATTAAACTAATTTTCACTTCATAAAAGTGTAATAAAAAAGCAATGAAATTTGGGTTTTGTTTTGTTCAAATCTGTTAAAATTAAATAATTTTTAAGCCGTTTTATTTGTAATTAAGTGTGTTTTATTGCTCAATATTATGGTCGAGATGTAGATTGTTGTGTTTTGTTAACATGCTTAAATGAGTTTGTAAATGAATTGTTTTGATATTGATCGAAATTGATACAAAAAAGAGGAATCTTGATCAGAGATCGTTTTAAGTGCAATTTAATGGATTTGAAGAAAAATTAGTGTATTTTGGACACTCATGATGTGCGGCCGTCCATTTAAAGGTATAATCCATTTTACAAAATGGCTGATTTTTTGATATTTTATGAAAATTTTCCAAAATCTTTAATCTCTAGAACTGAAGAAGAAACGCGTCCCTTCGAAGTGCATTTTTTCTAAACCAACTATTGGTTAAAATTTCTCGTGTTTTAAATGCAAAACGCATTTTTATGGGAAAATTACAATAATTCAACAAAAATATAATTCCTGTTTTATATTTTAGGAAGAATTTGCATTTATGAGAGGCAAAAATTCAGGAACTTCAAGTTTGTGTAATAATTATGATTTACTTTCAAGTTAAAAACATGAGCAAAAGAATTCCGTTAAACCTTGAAATTTTCTATTCTATGTAAGACAACTTACGACGATTAATCAGATTTTTTTTGGTTTTAAATGGTCAAGTGGTTAAATGGTCTTAAAGCCAGATTTTCGATAATTTTTTTGAATTTCAGTTTTTTTGAATTTCTAACTTCCAAAATAAAAAAAAACTTCAACTGAGTCGAAATTCAGATTACAATTCAATTAATGCTTCATTTAAAGTTTTAATTTCATTACATTCATAGAAAATTAGAAAGGTAAATGACTCGTCAATTTGAAATTTTACACAATAATTGAATTGTTCCAACAACAAAGATTAAATTTCACAATTCTAAAAAGGATTTTGTGCAATAAATAATTAACTTTTCATACAAATAATAGCTAATGATGAAAGTGAACTTAATTCATTATAATTATGCTATCAAAACAAATGTAAATATTGAAAAATCATGACAAAACTCACTGTGTAATTACACTCCTGAGATGATTACAATTTTAATTTTGTTTTGTTCAATTGATTTATTTACTTTTTTTTTTGTTAAATGCCAATGGAATGCACATCATCAAGTCAAATTTCACAGTACTTTGAGATTCGTTACACGCGTATGATGAAAAAAGTCTCAATTTAAATTTATTTTTAAATGATAGTCAAAAGTTATGCAATTTTTATTTAAATTTAAATTTAATTTTTTTTTAAATGGTGGTAAACAGTCTTCAAAACATAAATAATTGTAAATTTTAAATGAAGATGAGACTCTTGCATTGTACTCCCAATTAAAGTGAAATGAAATTGATGATTTTGAAGTGGTGCGTGTTTTTCCTACTTTGAATTAAAATTTAACTACTGCATGTCGACAATCATTTAATTTAATTTATTTTTTTTGTCCGTGAGTTACCAAAACATCTAAAAAATTAAATAAATAATGATAAAAAAATGCTTCATTAGATATGAATTTGAAATACCAAAAAAAAATAGGGTAATGAGAAATTAAAGTGAGTGCATTTCAATTTGAAGAGACATAATTTTTAAATGAAATGGACTAAATTCAAAAGACTGGCATGAAATGTCCGAGAAAACTCAAAATTTAACTGGAATTTAATAGAAAGAGTTAAATAAACAAACAGCTTCATTAATCCAAAAAAAATATATTTATTGATGATAATCGTCATTCTTCAAGTAATCCGATTCAATGAGTTAATAATTAATTTTGTGTTTGACTGTAAAATGTTACAAATCTTCATTTTACCTCAAACGACATACCAGGTCAAGAAGTCAAGTAAATGAAATTAGTTTACAAAAAGTTGCTTCAAAGCGCTTCTCTTTAAAAAAAATTTAATTTATGGTTAATATCTATCATCGGCTTAGCCAGCAAAAAACGATGGAAATGTTATGCAAAAAAAAAAATTGTATGTAAAGTTAAATAAAAACGTTTTAAATGAAATTCAGTGCAAATACAAACTTAATTATAATTAATTGTGAAATTGTTTGATATACAGATTGTAAATTTGAGATTAGATAATGTATTTTGAAGTAAGCAATTAACCTGTTTTGTCATGTGTAGCGCAATAAAGTTAACAGTAAAAGGGCAAAATGATCAATGGTCGATTAATTGTATTAGATAAGAGGGATTGAGCCCTTTGATATTTGATGATGATGATGATGATGATGCAATTTTTTTTGTGGTTCAAAATTAAGTAAGAAAAGTCATAAAGTCATAAACGAATGGATTTGATTAAAGTTCATATGAATTCAAGTTAAAATGCATCAATAGAGTAATTTTTTCATCAATTGATTGAAAAGCAAAATCAAGACATTTGCCAGGCGTATCTTAATTAAAAATTTCCTATATTTTCTCAGCAATCAGAGCTGCGAGTAGCCAGGTCTTAATGGCACCTTGAAAAATTTGTCGCACGTAGCCTGGCGGATCACCGGGGAAAAAAAACATAAAAGCTGTGCACAATTTTCACTTTTAAAAATATCTCGTCAGAAGAGTCTCATTTTAACACTCGCATAAAATTTGCATGCATCCATTTTCGGTCAACATCATCATTTTCATCATCAAACGTCATTTTCACCGACAATCACTCATTTATTGTTGTCATGCGTCAAAAAATCATATTTTGACAACTTTGTCAACTTCAACCAACTTACAGACAGTTTAAAAAACGAAAATACATAAAACAACATCATGATAATGCATGACACTAATTGACACCACTCCACTCCATTTCACTTGTTTAAAATACACAAAAATTTAGCTTCCAGCTATTTAAAGCCCTTTTTTTAAAAGGAACGAAACAAACATTCAATTAAAATTTAATTCAACAATTTCTTAAGTGAATAACTTTTTTTTTCATTATAATTTTAATTGTAATTAATTTTCTTCACAACTTGCACTTTTTAATCCTCATTATTTTCATTTAATTATCCATTATCAAAATTTTTATTAATTCAATTTAATTGTATTTGTGTGTGTTTTTTTCAAATAAATGTTAATTGTTGCTTATTTTCATTATAATTTTTTTGTTATAATTATAGCTTTGAATTGAATTTGTTTATTTTTCATATATAATTGAAATTGAATGAATTTTACATTTATAAAGAAATAATTTCACTGTTTCTTTCAATTTTATTATTTCGTATTATGTTATTAATTGATAAACATTACAAAATATGTTTGTATTTTTTTTTCTCTTAATAAAACACTTCTTTTACATCTGTTTCATTCAAATAATAATTAAATTACAGTATCCGATTGTTTTATTTTTATTACCATTTTTTTATGATTTTATTGAATTTTGTATTGAATTAAATTAAAAATCGACGCTAAAAGCAATTTTTTTGTATTTTTTTATTTGTGTGTTTTAATTATTATTTTATTTCTTTTTATTGAAAGATATGTGTTGAAATTTGTATTGTGAAGATAATTTGATTTAATTAATATGTTTTTCTTCTCATAATGTTATGTTATTTTTTTAAATATTATTTCACACTTCACAGAAATTTCATTGATTATCCAAATCGGATTTAGGATTACTCTCAAAAGATTTAAAATAATAGTTAAATTAACACCTGCTGATATTAGTTTTGAAATGCTTAAAATTAAAAAAACAAAATTATTAAAGTAAAAAATATTGGAAAAAATACTTAAAACTTTAATAATTTTATAAATAAATTGCGATAAAAATAAACTCACGACCGATCACTTCACCGTCTCACTTTACAATAATAACCAACATAAAATGTATGAAAATTTTTATAATATAAAAAAGACTGGTATATGTTGCTAAAGTTAACTCACACACGAAAGGAAAAAAACACAGCAACTTATGAATGAGAGAAATATCGTACACATGTGTATTGTGTGTGTATTTTTTTCGTTTTGGTATTTTTAAGATTGTAGAAAAATCTCAGTTTTTGTGTAGTTTTTTACATATTATCTGTTTAAATCTGTGGATGTGTGTGACTGTTGTGAATAGCTATGACTTGAATGCATGTGAGATATTGCATGGGGCTATTCATTTAATTTCATCAAAAAATTCAGTCAAATTGAAAATTTACTTGACAAGATCTTCATTTGTGTTCTGGGAATACAAAATTTTATCAAAACCCTGATTGGGACGTATTTTTAATCTACTTCATGGAAATTTTTAATCTACTTTATCGATTATTTTTAATCTGGTTTATCGATCTAAGCGAGCGAAACGTCAAAATCTGTCAAATTTTTTATTGGGAATTTTTTAAAGGTTTTCGTAAGTTTTAGGTAAAAGTGACCTGAAGCAAAGTTGTAGAGAATATTTCAAGCTTCAACTTTGCTGAACTGACTATACCGATATTTCATATATTACGAGGCTCAAAATACACAATTTTCAATTTATGCATCTGATATTGAGTAAAAAACTCATTTAAAAGCGACGGGAATAGCATTTACAGTGTGATCTCTAATTATAGGTGAAAGGACCTCGTTTAACTTGGAAATTACCCTTAAACTAATAACCCCAACATTTCAAAGGAAATAGTGATAACTTCATTGCTTGCACCAATTTAGTAAATAACCATGCAAAAACTATTGTAAAAAAAATACTGTAACCACTATTATTATTATACTAAAACAAACATACAACATGCACTATTTGTATGCAAACATTATTATATGAAATAACCATACATAAAACAAAACTTGTTTTCATTATTTTACTTAGTAGTAGACGTTACTAGAAACACACACACACACCGTGAATTGCTGGTTTTTTTACATATAATTTCCATACAGCTAGTTTTTGAGAAGTTGAACACTCAACTCAACTCTCTGATAAAACAAAAAAATATCAACAAGCAAAATAATAAAAAATTTCAATGAATGAGCAAACTACAGTTAACAAAAAAACCATATGGAAATATATAACTTCAATTCAATATAAAAATATACACAAATGAGTTGTACGCGCGCGAAGAACTTTCACTATCTATATAAAATTACGTGGTCGCACGATTATATTTCAATATTTTTTTATTATTATTCTGGGCCACACATTCTCGTGCTTGGTTAGTTCTCATTCATACACATCACACATACATACTGTACAGCACTCAGTGTAGGTTTAGTGCCTTTGGGGATTAGAACTAAATACATTTTTGTTGTTTACTTTTTTATTTTATTTAATTTATTTTAATTTAATTTAATATTCTACTTATATACAACAATGAATGGAATAATGTAATGGAATGAAAATGCACAGTAAATGCATTGATTAGGCAATTAATCGTGATTTGAAGAAAGACAAGGCCTTTGGTGTCCTGTTTATGGAATTATTTTCAATTGTTTACTTTTTGTATTGAAATTTACATTGAAATTGTAAACATTTTGTATTAAATTTGATTGTTTTTCTGTTAATTTTATGTCAATAATCTATGTTAATTTATATGAATTGAGCAAAATTAAGGCACAGTGCGATGAAATTTAATTTAAATGATCATTATTTTGATCTTCTTTTAAAATTTAGACCAGAATTCAACTACTGTTTTTCTTGACAATAAATTATTGAAATGTAATTTTGAATATTTGAGACTCAAATCATATTTAATTTTAACTGAACGTCCGAATTTCAGCCCATAGTGACATTTAATACACAAATTATCATTCATTACTTAATTATTCTCAATATCGTCATTCAAATCGTTCATTCACATTCGTTTCTATCATAAGGCGTTTCTATCATTTCTATCTCTTTTTTAAGCACAAAGATATTCAATTTCATGTTTTGCTTGACAAATTCTTAGATGCCAACTTTTTGTGTCTACAGAAAGTCAAGCCAGTCAAAAAATAAATTTAGATCAAAATTGAAAAATCCTTATAGGGTCGTGGAACCGTCTAACGTTCGTTACCTCTTATCGTGTATTTTAAGTGCTTTTGACTGAAATAAGCATGTTTTTGATAATTTAACGATTAGAAGCAGGTCTCTAACTGAATTGGCTATTATTTTTAATGTACAGAAGTTTTGTAAAATTAAATGAATGAATGAAATGAATTAAGGTAACGATAGTCGATAACTCGACCCTAATTTTAATCCTAATTGAAAATCCCTGATAATCCATTCATATAAATTTTTATGCACAAATTTAAAGTCAGTCAACATTATTACTCACATGAGTGTATTTTTGCTTTGATTTATTGCATGCTTAACATCATTTTTAGTAGTATTATTATTAAAAGTAAGCTCTGTTTGATAAAAATTTATTTTTTATTTTTTACTCATATACATGGTCCACAATTTACATATATACAAATAATAATAATAATGAATTACTGCTTTTTTTCTATGTTTCTACCATTTATTGTATGTTTCATATAGAAAGTAATAACAAAAAAGTAAACTAAAATGTAATCGAATGCTCATTATTTTCTTTTTTTTCTTTGCTTGTTACACATTAATTACAAACTAGTTCGTTTCGTATTATCGTACTTTTATTTTTTTTTATTTAATTTATTTCACACGGAAAATTTAGAGCTTGTATATTGACATAGGTGGTGTTATGGCTAAAGGTGTTATGTCATCAGAGACTTGTAAAAGAATTAGAAATATTTGTCTGGTAATTTTAAAACTGCTATGAAAAATTTTATGAAAAATTTAAGTCAAAATGTAACTCAAAAATATTTTAAATTAAAATGGGTGTTAAATTTAAGTGTAAAATCATCAATTTATCATTAAAAAAAGTGATGTATCCACCCATTTTTTTCACGAAATTTCAATTAATTTGATGGGTTGCAAGCCATTTACTTTCATTTAAAATAGAAAAAACCAGGTACCTCCATTAATTCGTTTAATTGATTTAAAAGACTCTGCATGTGAATCAAAATGTGTGAGTGTTTGTGGCACGAGACGCACGTCTCATTAATAATTTATGGATGTGTAGGAAAATACAGAAAAAAAATAACATAAAGACAATTTGTATTGTTTTAGTGTCCATTACCATCATTTTCATTGTCATGTTATTTTTAATTGTATGAAAGTCAGTGAGTGATTTCAATATGCTTTGATTTCAGTTATATGATGTGTGTTTATCAATCTTTATTTTATAAAATCTCAGGATCATGTGTTTTGAAGAAAAAAAATTCAATTAATATCCAAAATTGTGTATCTTGGTTTGGCTTGTAATCAGGGATGGATTTAGAAAGGGATAAGCGGACGCAAATGTTTCAATAAACAAATAAGAGGGACTAACCCAGGATTGGCCATACGATCAATCGGACAAATGCCATAAAGGCCGAATTCGATTGCCTTGTAAAAGTTAAATTTAGCGCAAATTATAAGAAAATCATACAGAGTGCCAGGGCCATTAATTATTTTCAATACACCCCTGGACTTATCTGACACTCTTCACCCTCCAACACCCTCTGTTTGTTTGTAGCAGAATCCGTTGATTTCACTATCAATCGGTCGCCAACTCAGACTTTTTGTTTTAATACAAAACATTTATTTTAATTGTAGTATCGATACACACATTGGAATACATTAAAGGCACAGTATGAATTTAAAGAGAGGATGTTCAACGAAGGCGTTAAATGTTCAATTTTTTTCCATAATAAATTATTCATTGGAATTAAATTTTTTAATTGTTAAAAAACATTTTATTTCCTTTTAAAATGATGATTGAATTACAAATTTGAACTTAATTTGATGGTATTACAAAAAAAATTAGGAAGGAAATTGCTTAAATTTACGTTATCCGTCTCAGATTTGTTTTAATTGCAATACAATTATGAGAAATTTTCTGCAATTAAAACCAAGTTTTTTTGTGACATTAAAATCTGAATTAAAACCAAAACTAAAAGACCTTGTTTAATATTTGGAGAACGTTCATTTATCAGAATATCAATTCAAAAAAAAAACTGTATTAAAATTTCTTTCAAATTTATTTTTTTTCCCTGCATCACGACTTGAATTGGGTATAAGAAATTTTTCATTGAATTTTTTTTCAATATGTATATTGAAATACTGCATTAAGATAAAGATAAAAATGTTTGCTCCATGGGTCAGTGAATTATTTATGTTACAATAACCTAACCTAACCATGCTAACATGCTGGTTGTTGTTGTTGTTGTAAAATTTTGTTAAAATTTGAATTGCTTATAAAAATAGTCTAGTTTGTTAAATTCACTATTAAATAATGGTTGAAATGCTATTTTTTGACCGATTAAAAGCAAATTAAATATAAATAAATAAATAAATTTTAAAAATTTCTTAACATAAAACAAGCATCGAATTCTCTTTGAATTTCATGGAAAAAAATCAGAGCTTTTAAATAAATAATAATAATTTTTGTCTAATTCAAAATCAAAAATTATGGTAAATTAAACAAAATACATGTTTAGCAATAAAAATAAATGTTCCTTTTTGATTTAGACTTGAATCTATTCTGTCTTACAAATATATCTACTTAAAAAAAATACGTGTGTATGTTTGATTTTATCGATTACATAATTTTGAATGATTGCAACCGTTAAAATGTATTTGAAACTTGTTACACTTTTTTTTCTGTCCAATTTAACCATTAATTTTATTTTAATAAACACTTGAATCTTATAATTTTTATTAATGTGATTTTTCTTAAAAAAAAAAGTTCTAGAATTAAAATTGGAGGCCGGATCAATAACTCTCAATCTCTCTCTCTCAATTCGCATTTAATTAAAATTCATATCTCGTGGGTACGAAACAAAATGATAAATTATTGTCTAACTAATCAAACAAAACCCACTTATCTTTAAAAATAAAACAAAAAAAAAATACATTTAAATTAAATTTAAGATAAAAAAAAAGTTAAATGCTCTAAATAGTTCGTGTTGCATACAGATATCAAGAGAAAAATTCAATTTTATAAATTATTATTATTCAAATTTAAATTGAATTTTTATATACAAATTTCAATCATTAATATACTGACACATGCTGACATTCGTTTAAATATTTTTTTTATTATCATTTCATGTTCAGATCTCGAAAGAAATGCATTTCAAATATTTTTAAGGTATAATAAATAAAATTAAATTATAAGCCACATGTTTTAAAACTGTTTTTTTTTTTGTGTGTGTTTTGTTTGTACTCGCTGTTTGAACATTAAAATTTATTAAATTGCTGACCTTGTCCTTTATTATAATTACTTTAATATTTATTATTATATTATATTTTTTTTTGGTGAGTGTGTGTGTGCTTGTTGTTGTTGTTTGTTACATATAATTTATGGGTGAGAGAGTGAGAGATAGATTTGGTTGTGTTACAGTATAATTATTTATTATCTTTTTAATGAATTAGTGACAGTGTAATTTAATGTTTTTTTGTTGTTTTGGGTTGAGTTGTTGAAATGAAAAATCGAGAAAAAAAATGTTGAAAATTGATATATTGTTGTTTTCTACTATTATGCTTGTGACCAGTGTTGCCATTTCTTAAAATTTGAAAAGAAGCTTGTTACCTATCAGTGAAAAACTGAAAATTCTAAAGTTCTTTCATTAAAAATTAAAAACTCGGCAAATAATTTCACTGGAAACTGAAATGTGATTAAAAAATCTCAGTAGATTCAATGTAACTTGAAAATGTGGCAACACTGCACTTGACATTTTAAAGGTATGGAATTATCATTAAATTCAGAGGGATGCAAACTAGTGCATTTTAAATCGATTAAGTGTTTCGTTTTTTTCATGAGGGTTAAAGGCTCAATAATCTTCATATCAAGTATTGTTAATGAAATACGTTTAGTTGTAAAAGTTAAGTTAGCTCACAAGCTCTTATTAATTCGATTAAAAATTCTTATTAAATGACGTTCTATTTATACGTTTTCACAGTAATTACATGTGAACTACGATTAATTCCAACATTAAGCACTTGTGCACTAACATGTGTGATTAAAAATCTCTCTCATTCCAATTATTCTTCCAATTCCTTGTAAAATCGCACGATTATCTGGGAGTCCATTGTCCTATATGTTGAAGGCTTGAGAAATGCTTCTCCAAAGTTTTGATGTCTTATAACAGCCTCACACTGACTTAAAATATGTTTCACAGATTCATCTTCATCCAATTAATGTCCTCAAATCTAGTCCATTCATTTTGAGAATCTTTTGAGTCCTCTTTTTTGAGTAGATCAGAAAAGCAATGGCATCCAATAAAGCTTATACACCAGTACTTTTCCATTCTTCTTGATTCCCAAAGATTGAGAAGCATTGTAAAATGACTAGGACTGTAGCAAGAGAAAGGTTCTGGACCAGTCATATGCTGCTCTGCTCAAGAGTTCGCTAGCCTATCCGCAATCTCATTGCAGGTGATTTTTCAAATCAAGGCAATTCTAACCTAGTGTTTCGCTGACTAAAAGAATTCATTTTTTAGCTTAACATGCTAATTTTTCGTTAGCCAATTACATTTTATGACTCATTTTGGCATGAAACCGCCTATTGTGCAAAAATGGTGACTTAAATTGATGTATTTTCTCATTAGCCACTTGAAACATATCTCACACATCAATTTATATAATAAATTATCACTCTCAACTGTTCAAATTCACTTTTTCATGTCATTATTTTTGTATATTTTCGTAAAAATAAAAAACTTTACAACTTCATCACAACAATGTATCACTTTTTTGAATACATTTTTCACATTTGGCAACAAATTATTCATTCGACATTTCAAATATGATATAAATTTATCATTTTTCCATTCATTTCTAACTACTTACTTTAAATAGAGATACTTTTTGTACTTAAAATTGAACAAATATGATATTATTATGAATAGTTTTGTGTGTATGAAACATCGCTTTTGGCTATAGGTTATTATAGGATTTTTTTTATCTTTAAATACAAATATATTTTCATCAAATTAGGAGTTTGGTATCTAAAATAATCATTAAATTGTAATAATATAACTTTTTTTTTAACAAATATGTATAATTTTCTGTCGTTATAAATTTGCACGAATTTAAGGTATAAAGCTACCTGCCGTGCATATAATTTGCTCAATTAATTAACACTTTTGGCGATTAAAATTTGTTGCTGTTTTTATTTTTATTTTATTTTTTTTTGTCGATTTCAACTAGCATGTTTTCTGTCACAACTTTTAATATGTATATTAAATCATGTTTTTAATGATGCTGTGAAACACTGCATTGGTTTTATGTAGATAAAATTGTATTAAACTAATTTAAATCGCTCATTTGCCACCAAAGCAAGTTTAATTTAAATTTAACGATAAAAAATTACATTTAAAATGTTCTAAAAACTTTATTTTTATTCTGATTAATGAGTAACTAATTGCTTATTTGTATCATATGTCTATAAAAAACATACTTCCTGGTCAAGGACAAGGGTTTACAGGTTAATTAACACGCACATTAATAAAATGATTGATTTCTTTAAATTTTTTTTTTTTGTGTGTTATCATGTTAAAGTCTAGTCTAGTCTAGCAATTTCCATATAAAAAAAATTATTATTAAAATTTATGAAATATCTTAATATTTTTAATATTATTCATAATAATTCTAAACGACACCGTTTTAGAAGCATTTTGCAATAGATTTATTAAAACGCGATCAGACAACATATAATTTCCTTTCAAATATAAATTTCAAACATGCCACTTTGTATTAAAATATATAAGCAAAAAAAAATAATAATTAATACTCTTAAAATGTTCATTAGAATTTTTCAAATGCCTTAGGTCCAAAAAATCTAATTTACAGTGACAACTTACAGTAGCTCAAGTTATTTTTGTAAGAATTCATAAATGAAAAACTAAAATATCTGTTGAAAGGCCATATTGACACATTACTTCAAATATTTGAAAATTAAAAATTCTATTTAAAAAACGCATTTAAGTCGCTGTTTCACTTCAATGCATTAAAATGTGTAATTGCGTGACTGCAAGCCTATGTTTTGGTAGTTTGTTCAATTTTTGTTCGAACTAATTTTTTGCATGTAAAGTTTTTTTTTTTTATTTTTAATTGTAAGTCTTTTTTTTAAGTCAAGGAGTTATTTTACAGAAAAAAAAACAAATATTTTGATTAATAATAATTTTAACAACATTTTTTTCTCTTTTTAAATTTAATTAATTAATAATTAAAAAATAAAATAAAGAAAAATGAGGAAAAATTGTTATTCATGAAGAAGTGAATGGTTGGATTCGAAAAAGAATGTTCAATAAATATTAATAAAGTAACAAAAAAAATTGAGCAAATGAAAATGATTTTATTTAAAAGCTCACACGATATTTATCGTTAGAGTGGGTCAATTTAGGAAATTTTTCTTGTAATTTTAAAGCACTTTTAAATCAAGTCAGTCAATATCACGATGGACAGCCATTTTAAGAAAATCGAGAATATTTCTGAGTCACAAAAATGTGTCAGGTGTCAGCCAGTGGTGGATTGACCATACGAACAGTCTAGCAAATGCCAGAAAGGCCGCAATCAATCGTCTTGTGAAAGTTAAGTTTAGCGTTGATTTTAAAGAAAATTATACAGAATGCCAGATCGACTTAATGTGCTTTTTTCCATTTAAATTGCTTCATTAGATCTGATTCGTCTCTGAAGGAGAATGCATAATGGACTCATTTGTAAGGTTGCATGCTGGTTGTTATCTGACGAGACTGCCCTAAAAATTTTATATGATCACAATGTGTTTGGTTTATTTTAAAGGTTTAATCGATTTTTCGCACAATTTTACGTGTATGGATTGTCTGTAGTGTTGTATGGTAGAAATTTCCGGTTTTGCCATTTGAAATCCAGACCAAATACACAAAGTAAGGTATTTTTTGTATAAGGCTTATATTTCATTCAATATTTGAGTTATTTCAAGTTAAATGCGATATTGCTGAAATATCTGCCTTTCTGGAGCGAAATTGACTTAAAAATTCTGAAAAAAGGATAACCAGACAAGATAGAGAAGTAATTATTATTTTAAATTTTGAATTTGAAAAAGGTCACTTAGGCTTGGCTCTCAACAGTTTCAAGTTAAGATGGAAACAAAATAATATTATTTATGTTGATATGATAATTTGACCCTCTCTATCATTTCAATATTCATAAATTGAATTAAAATCAAAAAGTGCATAAAATATAAAAAAATTAAAAAAAGCTTCCGCCCTTTCGTTTTTGATAAATTAATAATAAATAAAGAGCAAATAAAAACTTTATTCCCATATTACAGCACAATCATATTATTATTGAAGTAAAAAAAAAAAAATTATGAAGACAAAACAACGAAAAAAAAATGAGCCAAACACACAGCTGGCTTGCACTACCATTTATGAATCGCGACTGCATATCACACTGCTATTTTCGCTCTCGTTGTTGCCTGCCATTATTATTATTATTTCAGTGCATAAAAGAGTGCAATAATTTTTTGGTTGCATAAGTTGTTGTCTCAACTCTGATTTATAAACGCATTTCATTATACACACATTATTTAATTCGTAACTTGCATAATTTTTTTTTTATTTAGTATTTGCACTGATTTGATATAAAGCAATTTATTTTATATTGTGGCACATTTTACTCAATATAAATACACAATTTTTTTTCCTTCATTATTTTCTTTCTATTTGGCAAATATTTTTACGAATATACAAAAACACAGATAAGAAAAGTGTGATACAGCATGTCTCTCAACTCCAATGGTAACTGCATATAAATTGAAAAAGACCGACCGACACAAAAAAAGCTCAATAAGGAATAAACATACACTTTTTAGTGGAGAAAAAAAAAGAAACATTTTATAGTATAAATAATAATTGTAAGAAAATTTGTAATCTCTGCACTCAATAAAATTATTAAATATTTTTTTGGTCTGATTTTAACGACATTTTAAAAGCATAAGCATTACATTTTTTTTTTTAAAAAAAATCCATATTGTAAAATTCAACTGAATATTGAAAACGCATTTGTCTAGTCAAAGATAATAATGATTCAGGAAAAAAAAATTACATCGTCAGTCTTTATAAGGAATTCATATATGAAATTTTTTACTTGTTAAAATGTTATTAAAATAGGGGCACGTATTTCTATTTAAGAAGAAAAATAAAATAATAATAATAAGAAGGAAAAGAGTTAAAAGTAAGTTAACTTGATCATGTCTCAAATACAAGCAAAAAAAAAATATAATTTATACAATTACATTGATTTTGATTTTGTTAAACTAAACGAACAATTACATTGGTCTCTAGCACTCTTTTATGAAACATATTTGAATATGTGGTTTAACAAAATTCGAAAGTGAAATGTGTATTTGCATTCTTTAATTGTATTATTATTATTAGTTTGTGGTATGTTACTTTTGAATTATTATTATTATACGGGTTCAATTCAAACAGATAAGGACCAATTCAAGAAAAATATCCAAAGGTCAAAGATTATGTAAATTTGTAAAAGCTTTAAATGGCATTTTATATTGAACTGAGGTTAGTGTGAATGATTTTGAGGTTTTTTTTTAATTGAAGTACGTTTTACTATCACATTTTAACTCTCGTTTTTTGATATTTCTGTTATTTTGTCAAGGACTCGCCTCAATTTTCAATACCCATTACCCGCTTTTACTAGAATTATTGAACTTAGAGCAAAACTTTCTTCTAAGGCTTGTTTTTTGTGTAAAAGTGAAGTGCTTTCGATGAAAATTATAGGTTTCATACAATAAGTTTACAAGAGAACCGGTTGAAAGTGTCATAAATTGAGTTAAAGACCGAAAACTGTCAATGAAGCTTCTAGCATCACGTTCTTTTCAATGATTTCCTGTAATTACTTCACCCAAGTGCTTCTGTAAACCATAAAATTCCATTTTTTTCTTTTTCAATTGGACACCTGTTAAGTTTTTATACAAAAAAATTAATTAGTGTAGGTGTTCTGTTGATTTTTTCTTCAATGAACACAAAAATTTGTGAAATATCGACAATTTTTATCCACTTTTTCATGCTTTTATGTAATAATCTCTGCTTGAGTTACTCAAATATTTATCAATATACAATAAAAGGTCAATCATGTTGTCAATATAAAGTTACTTATTTTGAACAAATATTATTCACATCAGGAGACGATTAATAAAAAAAAATAATATATTTACTTTTAATCAAAGCGTGGGACAAAGCACTTGTTAAGACCCACTTTTTGCCATTTTTATGTTGTCGTTACGATAAACAGTAGTGATTTTTAATAGTACTTTAAATTCCGATAATGACTTCAATTCCATTGAAAAAATATGAAAAGGGAATCAAAAAATATGTATAATAATAAAAATTAAGTCGATCAGTAAAGGGCATTTAAGTCAAACTGAGCATAAATAATCATAAAAAATTATTTCAGTGTGTAAGCAAGCGATAATTACCTGTTCAAAAAATCAGTCATTGTTCAATTTAATATTATTTTTATAATAGCACTACATAAATATGATTTTGATTTTTTTTTTTTACTTGTAGAAAAATTTTACGGTTAAAAGTGCACATGAGAGTAATGTGATCGATATGAATGACCGACAACAATTTTATGATGTAATTTGACATTGGTTTTACATTTTTTTTCTCTCTCTTAATTCTTCATTTTACATTTAAAAGACATATTTCACGAACTAACGATGTAAATCCCAAAAAAAAAAAATGACAAAATAATAAACTTTTGTTGACTGATGAAATTATTTCAATATACAAATAAAAAATATACAAAAATAATAATATGGCCTATTATGAGTGAATGAAAACGAAGATGAACAAACAGGGTTTTGTTAATCATAATAAAAATAGATTTCAGTTAAATCGGCTTACATGCTTACATGTTACGAGCAAGTTAACACAATTGATGCATGGTCAGATGTTGTGACTTGTGAATACAATTTGATTTCAATTCAACTTGAATCTTGATCCAGTCTAATGCTTATTTTTCGATTGATTGTCTCACAAAATGTAATTATCGAGCCCTTGACTCATATTCACTTCCACTCTATTTCTACATGCATACCTTTAATGTATGTAAGTTTAATTTTTAACGCATCGGCTCAATTCAGATTGAAAATAAACAAACTTCATTGTTTTTATTTGACAATCGTACACAATTCATGATTTACATTTCACACTAAACATCAAAAAAAAAAAAATGCCAGAGGTGTAATCTTCAAATACTTATGTGACCATGTAAAATGTTGCTACAAGGAAGGAATCATCTCTTAAACGGTATTTCTTCCGATTCATCTTTAATTCGTTGATTAAAATGACATTTGTCAAGATTATGCTGCTTTTTAAGGTAATGTGAAGTATTTACATTCAAATCAAATTAAAATTAAAATAAGTGATTAATTTGATAGCTTAAAGCTATTTTTTTGATAAATTTAAATGAAAATTTGCTTCATTTTATGCTTTGAAAGGAACCTTATACGGTTTATTGGAAACAAAAAATACATTTCCTATTAAAAAAAAAGTATTATTATGAAATTTCTTCACTCTAATGAACGCAATGTTATATATCATCGCAAAAAAAAAATTCCTTACGTTTCAAATTTTTTTCTTCACATTTAAATTCTCATTCAAATGCCCATTCATCCATTACGTCAAACACAAATAAGGCACATGTATGCAAAAATAAAAATATATCAACAACAATATTAGAAGGTGCATATTAAAATTTTAAATAAATTGTATTATTTCAACAATCAGGCAAGACACACACCCGCCCATTCATGTTAAAATGTTGTTAATGCTACCTTTTATCTCAATCCATTGAACAACAAACAAAAATGTTTATGCAATTTTATTGTCAATCGTCCAGAGTATTTTGCATGTATTTAACAGAAAAAGTAATAAAAATTGCATATTACACACTCCATTAGCTACAATTACTTTGCAAAAAATTCAAAAAAAAAAAAAGAATGTAAAAGAAAAGAAAACTGAAACTTTTAAATAGATTGTTTTGTTACATATTACTATAATTTTCATTTCATCGAATATTTTTATTTAAAAAAAAAAATAATTTAAATGTGCAAAACCGTTTTAGTTTGTATTAATTGAATTGTTTTCGATTTAGTTTGTGTAATTATCAAAGTAAATGTTAATTTAAATGAGATAATTGTCGATTTATGTGAGAAATTTGCATTAATCTTACATTAACATTTTACTTATTAGAGAAAAAAATGAATATTCAGGTCAAATTTGCTTGAGCTAGTCGGTGAAAAATTGAGCTTATGGGAATTTTTAAAGAAAATTGAAACTCATGACCTTTGAAAAAAAATTCATAAAATTTAACAACGCCTTTAAATATTATTGAATTAAAAAAATTTTAACAAGATTTTTTACCATTCTAATGCAATTTATACTTGACTGCCAAATTTCTTGCAAGATAGTTCAAGCTTTTTGTCCTTCGCTTACCGTAAGAGTACATAAAATAATTGAAAAAAATACTCAGAGGGCATTTAAATTGACAGTCATGAACTGCAGTTTCATGCTAAGAGATTATGTTGAGACAGAAAAAAAAGTAGAACATGATCGTGAACGACATACTTAAGCGCTTTTCTATGGAAAGAGGGAATACACCATTAACAAAAAAATATTCATTGATTTTCCTACGGTTTTCCACGAGTTTGGAAATTGTCTCGATTTTTTTTTTGAATTTGATTTGAAATTTTCGACTATTTTGGAATTTTCCCTGGTTTTAGAAGTTTTGTAAAAATTATTTAATTTAGGACATTTCCGAAACTTTCCGCTTATTGGAAAATTCCAGGGGGTAGTCAGAATAGCCAAATTCGCCAAACGCCATATTTGCCAAATACCAAATTCACCAAGTTGTCAAATACCAAATTTGCCAAACAGCATATCGGCCAAATGCTAAATTTGCCAAATGTCAAATAAACAAAATGCCAAAGGCGCTGAATACGCCGAATTTGCCAAATACGCCAAATGCTAAGTTTGCAAATTCACTTAATGCAAAATTCACCGAATAAAAATAAATAAAAATAAATGTGAAATTCGCCATATGCCAAATTCGCCAGATGCCAAATGTGCGAAAATGAAAAATGATTTTTTTTCTTGGCAAGCGACCTGACTACCCACTGAAAAATTCGGTTGTATTGTATTGAAAAGTCAACCAGTTAAATGCGCTAATTATCATGATTTTATACAAAAGTATGAAAAAAAAAATTATTAAGTAGAGTAATTATCGTTGAGTTTTAACTTATTTAAAGTGGATTTAAATTAAATATAGAGTAAAATATTGAAAGTGAAGACTATTGAAAAGGTTTTTAACCTCCATCCTAAATGTGTGTGACTCTCATGTATGAATGACCAGTGACAAGTTGACATTTAATGAAATTTTGTTCTCGCAGACTCATTTAAATGTAAATTTTAGTTTTTTTACATTGGACTCCACCTTTCTCAAGGTGAGTCTTTTCACACTTAAAAAAGAGCATAAAAATTTAAATCGAATTTTTTTATTACAATGCAGAAAACAAAACAATATCATTTTACTGAAGGTCTTTTAAACATAAAAATTACAAACTACACTTCAAGCACAATTTCGATACAAATTACATTTTTACTCGTTTTATCATTCAATTTCAAACACAAAACAAGACCAATCCATCTTATTTGAATACAAAATTGAAAGTTGATTTAATTTAAATGTGATTTTTTTTATTGACAACACACAGTTCAGCTTGTAACAGCTTGTCCTCTGTATTTAAAAACTGTAATTATAATCATTAAATCATTAAATTAGAATATCATTTAGAAAAATATCGCAAAATCTTAAAATAAAATTATAATTTATTACTTTTAAAAGGCATTATCAAATTTCAAATCATCTAAAATTCGATAATAGCTGTAATAATTTAACAGGCGGATGTTTTTAATTCAATTTTTTTAATGTGATTTTAAAACAGTACAATTATGATCTGATCAGAACAGATAAAATTTAATTTTTATGAATTGGATATTTGATATTTACTTTGAGTGTAATTTTGAAGTGAGATGTGGAGATTAAACGTTCAAATGTTAAAATGAATGGTAAATTTTTGTAGTTTCTTGATAGATTGTTGTGATATGATTTTAATTGGGAAACATTTGTCGCCTGTTTGCTCTCAATTTTGATTAATTAAATTCTTTGTGCAAAATTTGTAGTGGGAAATGATACAAATCGATGAGAATGTGAATGTTGTTAGTCCAATGTCAATATGACATGATTGGAAATGTGTGATTTTCGACAATGTTTAACTTGAGAGAGCCAAAATTTAGACCCATATCCACTTATTGAACGATTTACAAAGCATCCTGTGGTTAATTTGTGTTCCGTAGACGGGTTCTGTTGAGTTTTACATTTAAAATCAATAAATTATCACGTAAATCTCCTTTGAAGTTCATTCAAGAACCTTCCAATAACGAGATTGTAGAACATTCTTGGCCATTTTGCTTTTTTTTTCATACTTTTACAAAGAATTGTTGTTTAAAATGTATCTGTAAATTTTTTTTTGGTTATTTCTAGTTGTAGCCTTCATTAAAAATTGAATTGCATTGCCAATTTTAATAATATTGTTGCCTTACTTAATGCACCTTTAATGTTATTCTTATTATTTTTATGTTTCTTAAAGTATTTTAAGCCATTCAAAATAAAATAATCGTGCACATAATGACTATTTTAAAGAAATTACTGTCGTACACAATAAAAAAATAATAAATAAATGAAATCGTAATAATAATATTAATACATGCCTTAAAGGTATTTTTTTTCTAAAAAAAATTATAGCACAAGACTCAAAAAAAAAATTAAATTAAAAAAAATTCAAGTCTAATATTACTCTGAAAATAAGTAATTCATACTTTAATAGGGATTAATGTTGCAAAAAGGAGAACTTACTTACAATTAAATTGTATATTTTTTTTTACATTGTTATGTTGAATGCAATTATTTTTTTTACAATTTCAATACAACTTGTGTCGGTCACTTAATTATTGTTCGAATTCGATTCAATTTGGGTGACTCTGAAACAGATAAAACGGATTAACATGAAAATTTAACCCATTAAGGCCAAATTTTGGATTTGAATGTTTTGACGAAATTTCAATGAATCTTATTACTGAGACCCTGAGATAATTTTGACAAATATTTGTTTTAACTGGCACTTGGCCTTCAATTCAATGAACTCTTCTGTGATATTGCAGGATATTTTAATTATCAGCTGCTTCGGGTTACAGTCAAATTAAATTTTTTGGATCAGATTACTTATACTTTTGTTTGTAACTGAAACGAAGGTTTCGACATATTTATTTTTGTTTTCGAGCCAATTTAACAAGAAAACAATGTTAACTTTTAAAATGACTTAATATCATGCTACAACAGCTTTCAACTGATTTAATTATCTTGTTTCGAATTCTTTTTGTTTGACTCTTAAACGTAAAAAATTCATCACAAAACACCTGACGTCTCCACTTGATATCAAATTCCTTACTCTTAAAACATTTCCTTACAAGTTTTAAGTTTTATTTATTCCTGCATGATATCAAATTTCACTTCACCATGTCACATTAAGAAAATAAAATTAATTACTTGACCACCTTAAATAAATTAAAATTTTGATTCGAATTAAGTCTTGTGTGTGTGTGTCGCTCTCAGTAGTTTAGGTCACGATTCTAAACACGTTTGAACCAACCCAGTTTTAATTACCTAACATTTCTTTCATTGAAATGAAACTAACAATAATCATATTAAATTACATATTTTTCTGTACTTTAATAAGAGATACTCTCATTACACAAAGATCAGAAACTAAATTAATTAGATTTGATTTTAAAAATGTTGATTATAGTTTTTCCTTTAAAAATTAAAATTAAAATTAAATTAAAATTTCTGTGCAGTCGTGTGTAATTTTTATTTATATATTTCGTATTTTTCTATTTATTTACAGAAAAATTTGTTAATGTCAGCAAATTTAAAATGCAACTGTTATTAATGAGTTTCAGCAGCAACGAGAAACATATCAAAAGTTATAATGAGGAAAAACAAGTATGATGATATTTTTTATGCAAAATATCAGATTCGTCAAATTGATGCAAAAGGAACAGACAACGATTATGATGATGACAGACATTTAAATGATGATCTTAAACCCTCAGGTATGATGAAATTAAAAAAAAAATTATTTTAAAATTTTGCCAATCTGTCACCAATTTTCTTATTACACCAAGTCATGAGGAAGTCATAAAGACACTCGATATGATTTAATATATTCGTTAATCTTATCTTTTTTTTTCTTAAGAAACTCGTGTAAAAAAAATCATAATTTTCCCACGCTCCTGCTTTTCACATACAAAATGTTATGTTATGCATAATTTCATTACACATATGGTTAAATTTACTTTAGACTAAGTTATTTTTCACTTTAAACTTTATACTCTGTTTTAAATCTCATAAGCATGTTTCATTATTATTATTATTAACTTTACATTGCATTACATTGAGTAGTTGAGTGTTACTAAACTAATAATAATAAATTTCATAATCTAGACAGTTATTCATATAAAAGTTTAATAATAATAATCATAAAATGAAAAAAAAGAGAGTGTTGTATTAGCATAAATATTAATTTCTCTTAAAATTAATCAGAAGACAATAACTCGTCAAGATTTCGTTAACGTTTTGCGAATTTTGATACAAATATTTCGAGAATTTGAAATGAATTGAATGAAAAATTGTGAAAAGACCTATTGATGATGCTGAAATCAGAAGAAAAACACGAAATTAATACTTTTAAATGAATGTTGAGTCACAATTATTCTCAGCTCCGCTTTTGTTCTTTTTTTCGTTCCGTGAATCGTTTTGGCGTGAGCCAACTTTCAAAATATGCCACCAAAAACATGGTTTTGGCAAGCCATTTGCACTGTTAGCCGCCAACGTGCTCGCTATGTCGCAAAAAGAATCATGGCAGTCTTCAAAAACGTTTTCTGCTGTTTTTAACCTTCCACGGAATTGGAATCAAGACAACAGCGTCGAATATGTCCCTGAAGAGTTCTATATTCCAAGTTGTCCCAGCTACGTCCCATCAAGACTTTTCGTCATGCAAAGCTTGAGAAAAGGGAAGAAAATCGCCAAAACCGCTTCAATTTTCCAAAAATTTAGGATTAACACCCCATAAAGGTCGACCAAGAGAAGGTACGCTGTTTGATGGCCGCGTTGTCCTTGAAAGTCAACAGATTTTATCGCAGGATAAGCAACTTTAATGTATTATTCGATCAAATAAAATATCTTTTATTCTTGTCTCTTATCCTGATTTCCAATAAATCGTATCCACCAGAAAAATCTGTTATCAGAATTAAAATCAAATCAAATTAAATCAATTTTCACTTAAGCCAAGCTTATTAATTCAATTTCTCTCTTCGAGACACAAATTGACAATTACGATTTGTATTAACGTTTAAAATTTATGTAATTCATCATTCATTTATCTATTCAATGCATTTTCTCGATTAGATTCATATTAAATTCAATCATTTTATAACATTATCATTTAAAAATCATTTATTATTTACAGTCAATCTCTATTACATTATCATTATTATTGTAATTTTTAATTCAAATAAATACCAGAAGAGAAATAAAATAAAAAAAAATTATTATTAGTTACACCCATTTGTATAAGCATATCATTTAATATTACATTTATCATGAGGTATTGTTATATGAGGACGAAAGTAAATAATAAAATAGTGATAATCCGGTTAGAAATTTAATTTTTAATTTTCAGTTTAATCATTACATGTTTCATTGTAATTGTAAATGAAATGCACTTAACATATTATTGAATGACAATTAAAATAGGAGAAAAAAATTATGAATAAAGGTCAATACACTGCGATGATGTTGCTGAGTCAAAATTTATACCGGAAATAACCAAAATTTTCTCAATTTAAATTTTAAGTTTCAGACATTTATGACTTTCATTACAATGAATCACACACACACACACAGATTGCATACCATGCATTTTATTGTGAAAAGTGAATGAACTGAACAATGAATGTAATAATAATAATAACATAATATGTGTGTTGTCTTAATTTTAATTTCATTTTTTTTTCTCTTCATTTCTTATGATTGTTTTTTATTTTATTATGATTAAACATGTTTTTTTTTGCTTTATATTTTTTCTGATTGTATTTTTTTTCTTTGGAATTGTAACATAATAAAACGTCATATAAAAATTGTTTTGTCTTTGAGATATGACATTTCTTGTGTTAACTGAGATATGTTAAAATGCAATTAAAAAAAGGGCTTACACATAATAAAATAAATGACAAATAATTGTTGAGGCAAATAAGCGGATGTTAATTATTTTATGCTCAATCTTTGAAGTTTTGAGTGATTACTAAGAGGATGATTAACGTTTTAAAATGAGATTAAAGTTTCAAATAATCATCTTTAATGATTTTTGACTGCATTAAGTGTTTGAAAGTGTCTTTCTCAGACTTGAAAATTTTCAAGCGTACACTGTCACTCTTTCCCATTGGTGCCCAACTGATTTTGGGTGGAGAATGTAGGCAAAAGTAATGCGATTCAACGATTTCAACATAATCTAAGACAACTTACCACCATAAATTGACTTTTTATCCTGATTTTTTATTCAAAGTAAGACAAATTTCAATAATTTTCATTGAAAAAAAAAATTCTCATAATAAATTAGTGAAATTTCACTTCTTACAATCGATTTTCTTAACTAAAAACACATTTCACAACAATGTATTTGCATTTTTTTTTAACTTCAAATATCACTTTACGCCTCATTAATCAACTAAACATATGCAAGTAACAGTGCATAAAGAAAAGTAATAGAAAGTAATTAGTTCAATGAACATATGTGCAAAAATTTTAAGATCATAAAAAATTTCAATCAAATCCACTTATACTAATTTTTAAAGAAATTTTTTACTAATTGATCATTTTATTGATTTTAATTACCTGCATTGAGAGAAATTTTACCGGAAAATATAAATATTGAATAACATATCAAAGAATTTTCAAGAAAAAAAAAAATTTTATCAATAAAAAACATCTTCCTCTCATTTCATCAAAGATATAAAAAATAATTTAATGATAAAGCAAGAAATTGCGATGTAATTTCTCTAATATGATGATTGATTTTAATGATCATCATTATATTACATGTTATTCAATCGGAAAATTAAATTAGATGATGATTACGTCTATTTATTAGCAAATCGAAGCAATAATAAAAATGTAACATTTTTTTTTTACATTGTTCAATAAAACATTAAACAAAACGGGAAAATTAAAAAAAAAAACAACAACATACAGATATTACGTTATTTTATTCGCTCAATAATGATAATATAAAAAATTGAATGCGAAAAAAGAGGAAATGCTTCTACACATTTTTTTATTTAATAATTTTTTTTGTGTGTATTTCATTCACAAAAAAGGCATACATGAGTTCGTAAATGGTGCGGTAAATTACAAACAAAATTGAAAGTTAATCTGTAATTTTTTTTTCTTTGCTTTACTTCTTTAGAGCACAAATTAAGATAAAATAATAAAAAAATGTAACTCGTGTTACTGGCCCATATATGAATTTTATGGTATAAAACATTAAATTTTATAATAAATAATAATAAATATATCAAATTTTTCTTTTTTTTCTTCTTATTTTTTTGCCTTACTTTTGAATATTGATATAAAATAATTTTCACACACAATTTTAGTAATAAAATACAGTGCGGTTACTTTAAGTTTATCCGTACTTTTCTTTAATATCTTTAACGACTTTCTAATATTCTTTAATATTTTATAATATTTTCTACGATTCCTTACGATTTACCAATATTTTCTAATATTCTTTAATATTTTTTGCTATTTTATACACTTTTCTAATATTCTTTACGATTTATTACGATTCTTTAATATCCAAAAAATTCATAATGAAAAATGTATTTGCGATTTCTTACGATTTTCTAATATTCTTTAATATCTTTAACGATATTTTACGATTTTCTACGATTCTTTAATATTTTCTAATAACTTTAACGATATTATACGATTTTCTACGGTTTTATAATATTTTATACTATTCTTTAAGATTCCTTAATATTTTTTAATATTTTAAAAATTATAATTTTTTAACAAAATTTAATAATGATCAAATGAGTTTTCTACAAATTTGTATGATATTCAACTCGTCCACTCATTTCATTTTTCCAATTTGTGAATTTATTTTACGAGATAGGCACTCGATGTTTTCTTCAAGGTTATAGCTTATTATGTTTCAGATATTTAGGCATTTTCACATTTTTTTTCAGAGGACTTTTGGGGCAGTATGAGGGTCTAGGACTCTTAAAAACAGTAAAAAAAATGACTTTTTGATAATAAAAAGCGGAACTCCACTCCGATTTAATTCAAAATTTCGGAAAACTTAATAATATAAAAAAAAAATGAGATTCCCAAACGAACTCATGACTGAGCCCTGAGGGTAGTCCAATAGGGCTTATATTGAGTTTTTCTCAGTTTAAATCGATATTATATTCAAATTAGCGTGACTTTTTCTCAAAATGACTAATCTTTTGTCCGTATCAACATTTGGGATGCATAAGGAGGACTCAGGAGCTACCCATTATGCGCCAATAAGCCTAAATGGGCAATTTCGGACCTTTTTCAATATTATATTCAAATAACATTGGTTTTTTCTCAAAATAACAAATCAACAGTCTGTGTCCAAATTTGGAAGACCCAAAAAGAGCTGCCCAGCAAGAGCCATAGGTCTCAGATTTTTCATTTTTAT